>JAEANM010007671.1:0-17563 GCA_017656035.1 Myanophis thanlyinensis | reverse complement strand
ATTTTGGCAAACATGAAGATCTATCCGAAGAACCAAATCTTCCTTTCTTATGTATAGCACAGGGTGAAATATTGTATTTTGTATATGTTGTTTAAAACTTAATAAATAAAATTAAAAAAAAAAAGAATTAGCATCCAGCCTATAATATGGTAATATGACCCATGCAAGCAGAAATCTTCACAAATATTACAAACTATATATTTTAAAAAATCACTAGTTTAATCACAGCAAAATTCTGGTACCTTTTATAGTATTCCTGAAACTGGCCTGGTATGAGAGACACTGGATAAGGACTAACTTTTGTTCTTTCTGTAGGTAAGATTTTATATTTTCCTTGAGGCACCTGGATAATCTGTAATGTTAACACAAAAATAAGAAGGTCATTGCCCATATTTCTGAATGAATTTGCTTTTCTAAATAATCAAGAAATATTTCTTGCATATCACATCCATGGATTTGCCATCCTTTAACAATATATCATGTAACTTAAGGTACATGTTTGAATGATTCTATTATACCTCAAATACTAATATTCAACAGTATCAGAAACACAGATGTCAGCATTTATTTTCTGGATCAAATAATATGGCAAATGCACATGGCGTCATATAGGACAATACATAGTTAATACATGCAATGTAAATTCTATCTTGTATCTAAAATTTCTGGTTGAGAAAGTTAAAAAAAATGAGATTGTTACATATCCTCCATCATATAAACAATGCAGAACCATATATTAATAGAATGCGATTGTATTTTTATGGGCTTCTATGTTTAAATGTAATTATTTTATCTTGTCATAGCTGCTTACAAAATAAAACACTAAACCTATAATCATAGTTAAAAATGCATTAGCAACCTGGATCATAACTGGTAATTTCATCTCATTTGAAAGTGAAAGATGAACAACTGGATTGGGAATGAAACTATATAAAAATAAGAAAACCTAGCAATCAGGCTGAAAGCATCAAGACCATAATCTGCGAGTTCACAATGATTCTAATCTAAGAACAATATTTCATTATTGTATATAAATGGGGGGGAAACTAGTAGTCTAGAGAGTAGTATATCTGATCTGAACAAAACTGTTTCACTCCCCAAATAAATCTTACAAATTAACCCTGAACTGTAACTGTAAAGCAGAACAAAGAAAACCAGATGCTTGCTTTGCAATTAGAAGCAAGGAAGTCACATGGTTTAGCATTGCAACTTTGATGGAATGGTTTGTTCAAGGGTTGGAATCCTGGTTTTGCTACCAGTTCAGTGCACGCGCATGCACACCAGACGCGCTGCAGCATGGCTCTTTAAACCTTTTTCACAGGCACCAGAGGCAGCCGGGATCATCAGGAAGGCTCCGTAGACGTGTCAGAAACAAACAAACAAAAAAAAGCTCGTATAAGGAAGTATAAGGGCAGGGGCGGAGCCAATTTCAAATCACCACTACTGGTTCAGGCGATGTGGTGCAATCTGGCTGAATTTCACCACTGGTTTGTTCAAACGTTTATCAAAGCAAAGCAGTTTTTAAGATTTCTACAGTCCTGCATTCTCCTGCTCCAAGAAAATTCATTTTCACTGTTGCACAAGTTATTAAAGCCAATATTACTTTGTGTCCACAATATAGTGTAGATATTCACAAAGAATACAACTCAGCTTCTTTACTAGTTGTTCCTAGTGTTACTTGTTCCTTTAGTGTGCATGCAATGTTTGTACTTCTTACATTTTTTCTTTCTAGTGTGCAATTACCATAGATCACTCAGGAAATTGGATTACAAGCAAGCCTATGCTTACAGCAACTGAAACAAGAAAATGAAAGTATCCTACATGTGTTTGTAAATCAAAGTAGGCCCGTCTTTCTTCCATTCGTTCACGGTTTAAGTTACTGTTGAATTCTGCAGCTTTCTTGGCAGCTTTCTTAATATATTCTGGAACTTTACTTGCTTCAACTTTTTGGGTATTCTGCTGCTGCAATTGCTGAAACAATTTATTTCCATTAATTCACAAAAGCTGTAGAAATTTGATATCCTGCATTTTATATTGCTCTGTATTTGTGAAATCATTCGTCATAAAAAGATACTTACAGAATACTCTTTATAGTGGTCAGTTATTCGTTGACGTTCTTTCTCTTGAAGTATAACTGAGTACTCTGCATGTTTGGCAGGGTATTCTTTAATCATCAAATCAATTACTTCATCACTTCGCAAGGCAGTTAGACCTAAAGTATATCAAAAACAATCAAGTGATTTTGTAAAAAAAAAAATCAGGAAGGTAAAATTAAAATTTTTGCTTTGCTGTTTAGCCTTTTTAGAGGCTTGTAGCAATCTAAAGTTGTCAGATCAATATAAGACACAATATAATTGGCAACTGCATGTTAACTTAAGAAATTACATTCAACGTGCAAAGTAAGAATTCAGTTGAGAAACATTTCTAAATTGGTTCTGTTCCAACTCTTCCCAACCCATTTCTATCTTACAACATTCTAAATATCTTAGCAAACACATTATATTCTAGGAATTAGAGTTTAGGAAACAAATTGCATTTTCTCTAAATCACGAAACAAGCTAAATTGAACAATCTTTTGAAGGATGCTTTTCAAATCTTCACAATTTTATTAGAATAAACCTCCAAAATTATATAAATGCTTGCATACCATTGCCCAGAGTCACTTATTCTGAGATGGTGGTTTGGGGGCGTTATACAAATATGATGAATAGATATGTAGGTAGGTAGATAAAACAGATCTTTTGTCCTTACCTAAAGTACACTGTGTTTCCGTAATGACATTTAGTTCTCTGAGATAAAGTTTCTCTTTGTGAGAAAGATCTCGTCTTTCTAAATCTCCAAGAAAACAATGGGAAAAATAGTAAGAAAGCATAAAGGATTTTTGCAATTTCTTCAAAATATATTAAATTACATTTCCATCAAAATATTGAATTAAATAGCTAATGCTGCTTTTGTGGGAAAAGGGTAATGTTTCATTTGAATTGAGCTTAGTTCTTAGTGAATTCATAAATATATCTATATAGTTTTCACGACTGCAATGCAGAAGAGGTTTGATGTACCTTTTTCTTTTTTAACTTCCCAGTCTATCTTACAGTTATTGCTTTTCCTTCTGGAAGGATGAAGTCCTAAACCAGGTCCAACTCTATTTAGCTTTTAAAGATCAGCTAAGATTGGAATACCATACCCAAAAAATTAGTGCCAGAAATAAAAAAGCAATAACATAAGTCCGGGGCTTAACACTGAATGTATTTTCTCTTAAACATAAAAAATATTGTCTCCTACATTATCCTTATCACAAAACACATAACTTCCAAACATATACTAAACTCTCGAATCTGAGCACAGAACAGATATGAAACTCTGCACTATTTCAACATTATTTATTTCAGTTTAATGGCTTGTTTTAACAAGATGTAACTGATTTGCAGCCATTATTTAATTCAAATCTGTGAAGTGTGGGAAAGAGTTCCAAAGCTTATGGATAGCAGTCAATGGGTGCATATAAGAGGCCCACCTATAAGTATTTCCAAACAAAAGCAACAGACCACCAAGACTGATCATCTATATGCTTGGAAGCACTTTTAAGACATGTGAATAAGCCTGCCTGCACCGTGTATAAATTTTAACATTTCATGTAAGTATATGTAACATGAATACCTGGATATTTTCGCTTAAAGGAGGTTACCCCCAAGTATTCACTAACTTGTTCTTGAAGCATATAATATTCTCCAGTTTCATCAGGTGGCCATTTGTATTCTATCAGGTTTTCAGCTGGAAAATAACTAAAACTAAACACAGAAAATCAAATTATTAAATTATGAGGATTTAATACCACAATCTAAACAGAACCCACATTCAATGCCATGTGCTTTGTAGTAACACTTTTATACATCTATATTCTTAATAATTTCAGAGCTCACTCAAGTGGAAAAATAGTGTACATTTATTAGATATTTTGCTTTTATTACTTTGTAAGTAACTCAAAGTGGTGAATATATACAATACACCTTCCTCCTATTTTCCCCAACATATGCTTTCTGTTCCCCATTTTGAACTATCATCAAGAAGTATCAATGTCCTCTTTCCAAATTCTTCTGCTGGCTATCTTTATATATTGGTAGCACATTTCAAAATTCTAATTCATGAGGTTTCTGTACATCCTAGTAAATAAAACAATGACCATGTGTTTATTTTTGTTGAAAAATCAATAATATATCAAACTAGAACAACTTTTTAAAAAATGGCAATACCTAAGATCTTGACTTGATGTCTCACAACTTCGTGAGCTGTCTCCTGAGCCCATGCGGCGTCTTTTAGATGGTTGGCTGCCATCATTTGAATTTTCTTCTATGTCATCCTGAGATGATACCATAATGTCAAGGGCTGAGCAAAATGCCAAGACTAAGAACACACTTATCAAGAATATGAAGTATTTAGATTTGAAAACCTTAAAGAAACTGAACATCTATACCTTATTCAGGGAATTTTCACTGCTCTTTATCCATTTAATTAAAAAATAAGTCAAGGAGTTACCCAGGGCCATATTTTTAGGGAAATCAACAAAACTAATAGGTACAGATACCGTACTCTAGAATTCTGATACTACAGCATGTTGGAATTGGGTACGGCTAACCCTCAACTTACAACCACAAGTGAGCCCAAAATTTGTGTTGCTAATCAAGACAGTTGTTAAGAGAGTTTTTCCCCATTTTATGATCTTTCTTGCTATAATTGTTAAATTATTATTCTTGCTATAATTGTTAACAACTGCAGTTGTTAATAATATAGGTGTAAAGTGAATTTGGCTTCCCCATTGACTTTGCTTGTCAGAAGGTCGCAAAAGGGGTCACATGAAGCAGGATACTGCAACTATCATAAATATGAAGTAGTTGGCAAGCATCCGCATTTTGATCACATGATCATGGAGATGCTGCAACAGTTGTGTGAAAAAGTCACAAGTCACTTCTTTCAGTGCCGCTGTAACTTTGAACAGTCACTAAATGAACAGTTGTTAAGTCAATGACTACCTATACAGTTCTTGGTTCACACTGTTAAGAATCACACTTTAAAAAGTAAAATACAAATGCCATCACTCTGCTAAACAGTTCCCTCAAAACTGTCTATTTATTAAGTCTGATTACTGTTGTTCTCATCATTCCATCACCCACCCACCCAACTATGTCTATAACTTGTTGCTTGTATTCTTACGATTTATATTGATTATTGTTTCCTGGTATGATTTGACTACTTATTTGTACTCCATGACTATCATTGAGTGTTGTATCTTATGATTCCTGACGAATGTTCCATTTCCTTTGTTGTACACTGAGAGCATATGCACTGAAGACAAATTCCTTGTGCGTCCAATCACACTTGGCCAATAAAGAATTCTATTCTATTCCTATTCTATTGTACAGTCACCCTGAGGCAATCCTAAAGCAATTTAAACTTGGAAACCCTGAAACCAATGTGACTTACTTAATAAACACATTTGATGCTTGAATGCAGATGGCCAGGTAGGGAAGGCCAGCATTATTTTCTTTTTATAACAATCAGCATGGGATCTTAATACCGTGCAGAACAAATAGTTGCTAGCTACAATACCTTTCCCAGCATTACACTAAAGACATGGGAAGCGAGGAGGTGGCAATTTGGCTAGCCATCAAAAACCCCATCCTCATTAATCAGGCTTTAAATGTACTGCAGGGTTTCTTTCTTTCTTAGATGAGTGGGCCTGCTGTATCTTTCAGGAAAAAAACAGGGCAAAGTCTCTCTTCATCAATCTCAAAGATCTACATACTTGCCATTCAACCCTCAAGGGGGAAAAAAATATGAAGCTTCCCAGAATCTATTCTAAAGTGATACAGACTTCTTTAAAAAAAATATCATCTCTTCTTTAACTCAGGTGCCCCACTTTTTATGGTGGGTTGTTCAGCTTAGCGTCTACCTTAATTTTCTTTAACCGAACTTCCTTTAACTTCGGCTGTGCTAAAATTCTTCGATTTCTGTTCAGATTTCTGTTCAGTTCTTTCAAAGAAGAGTTGGGGGGTGGGAATCCAAGGATATCACCCCACCCCACCCACCCCGCAATCCTAGCGTATAAAACCCGGTGGCTAAACCATTTGACCTCCAGGTGTCTTCGGAGAATAGATACTAAGAGCGGGAGGTGATACTAAGAATCACAGCCGAAAGAGCCACCATTCAGCCCGGGATAAGCATAGGGGAAAAGAAAGAAAAACAAGGCTGCCTCGCCAAGGAAGAGCCATCCGGGAGATGCCCCGTCCCAACAGGCGATGAGGCGGAGCCGGCAAAGACCTTCCCGAGAGGCTCCTCCTCTTCACGGAAGGTGGTGGAAAGATTAAAATTCCCAGCCCACCCGGGTCTCGCCGCCGACCTCCCACGGAGGGAGAAACGAACGGCTAGCCGACGGGCGCCCCTCGGGAGGGGAGGGGAGGGGAGGGGAGGAAAATGGCGTAAACCGCCGAGGGCATCCTCCTCCTCCTCCACGACGGAAGGAAAGAGCGCCGAGAAGACTACGCGGCCGGAAAGGATAACTTGCCGAGCCCTCTACCTGCGCGTCGGCTCACCTTTAAAGACTGGGCTCCGGGCGTGGCTGGGTCGCTGTCGCACACCCGCGGGGACAGCACCGCCGCCATCACCGGCCACGGATGGGCTGGGCTAGAGACCGCTTCGCCCTCTCCTCCCACGCGCCAGCAACACCCTCCCCCCCCCCCGCGCGCGCCAACTCCAGCACCCGCTTCCTTCAGGCCCGGCGCCACCTGCAGGCCCGGGGATGGCAATGCAGACGCCGAAACGTTTTTGGTTTTTTTCTTCGCTCTGCGGAGGGCGCGATCTTTTCCTTCGCGAAGCAGTTTCTACCCTCCAAGTGCCGGTTGAGAAGTCGGGCGTCAAACGCGTGATTTTAGAGCCTGCGTTATAAATGCGCGCCTTTTACTCGGTCAGATCGCAGTTTTAGTACGAGTGGCGGCTGTTTTCTTAGAGGCGTATTTCACTCTCTGGGGGCGTCGGAATGGGACAGCTTGGTGCGGCCAACTCCCCATAGCGATCTCGCTGCGGGACAATTCAACAATTCAATTTAAATATTTAAAAGAATGTAAAAAATGTTTTAATTTTAATATTTTAAAAAAATTCATTCATATTTCACTACGTCCCTTCTTTTGCATCCTTCAACGATTTTATTCCATTGTTTCTTTGATATTAGTGTAACTTATCCTGCAGCGAGTTACACCTATCTGGCGGTGAGCTCAGTAAAGTCGCCAAGTGTTACTGAGTCAATATTTAAAAATATTTTTTAAAAAAGATTGTTTTATCTTGCCTATTACTTTTTATTAATAACTCAAGGCTGCCAGCTAATATCCTTCCTTTCCTCCTACTGATATTTACCCTATGAAGGGAGTTAGAGCTGAGAGCCAGATGAATAATGCCCAGTCGGCTTTTATGCTGAGGTGGTACTCACAGTCTCCTGGTTTTTATTTTTATTTCTTCTAATCTAGGTAGTCTGTGTCCTCCCAGATGTTTGCTGAGGTATGGGTGTGTGGAGGCAAGGCATTGAATCAAACTATGAAACTTGTTAAGTCCACTCATAAAACAAAACTAGATGCTATTGCAATTATGTGGTATGGGTGCAAATGCCTTAATCAATCAGCCATGGTGTTTGGGGAAAAAAACCAAAGAAGCAAGCCTGGAAGAAAATCAAGATACTATTCTAACAAATGCAGTAATTGTTGCATAAAATATTACCACCATATCCGGGCTGCAAATATCTAAATAATTACAAGGTGATAGAAAATTCAGAAACTTTTTTTTTGCCATCTAGTGGTCACCTAGATTTTTAAAGTCCAAACTAGATAGTCCATGACCTGCTGAGTCATTTTTCTTTCCAGATATAAGGTAGGCTTTTACCATGTCCTCTCCTTTCATCACCCTCAGGAGAGAGAGCCAGTGAAGTTTTGCCCTCCTCCTCCACCTCAGTGCCCCAAGGAACTCCCTGCCACTTTGCCTGGGGTGGGGGGCAGAATAAAGAATGATGAACTGTGGGAAAACTCCACTCCTGTTCCCCATTCTGGTTTGTTTCCAAGGGCCCCTCCCTCCAGAAAGAAACCATCAATGCTTCCCAATCATTGCCAGCAGAGATCTGAATTGTTCCCTTATTTCTTCCCCAAACCAACCATTGTTAAGAGATTTCAAATTCAGCCTCTATTCCAAAACAGCCAATAACCACTTGCCTGTTTGGTCTTGCCACGAGCTGATTGGACACCGGGGCCAGAGATAGGTAGGAGAAAGGGTGGAGGTATCTTTCTTTCCATTTTCCTTTGTATCAAGCAACCTATGGGTTTATGGGAAGTATGGGAAGAAGGTGTGCTGCTGCTGAAGTGACCACAACTTTAACTAATTTTAATCCCATGGGAAAAATGGCTCCTGGATTTTGGATGCATTCTGTAAATTAGCCTTTTTGTTCCAAAACTTGTTGCTCTATGATGTTTCGCCCAAAATGAAGATTACAAATGATCAAACAGATATAAGAGTTTTAGTCATATACTGATATGTATAAAGTCCTAAACTAGATTCAGCTGGCAGGGAAGGTCACTAATTGTGATTACATAACTGCCAGATGCTGCAGGATTGAAAAGATTGCAATCATGTGACCTGTGGTTGTAATCAACACTTTCAGCACCATCATAACGTTGAATGGTCACTGAACGAGTCATCTTTAACCAAAGACTACCTGTAGACAGTTAACAGCTATGCCCGGTTGTTTGGTTATCAATACTCAACAGGCAGCAAGGAATATCACTTTGTCATAAATGTTTTGCACAAAAAATGTCACAGTGGTAGTGTGGTTGGAAAAAAAAAGCAAATACATTTATTTGAGCAAATAGAACAAGAAAAATCTCAATATATTGCTATGTTTCTTTTTTACTGTAAGCCATCTAGAGTTGCTGTGAGTGAGTAGGTGGCTAGATAAATGTCCATAAATTAATGTATTAATTATTCAAAATAGGAAGCAACTACTAGAGCCACCATAACATAGTTCTCCATTTCATATTGTGCTTGAACCCAAGTGTCTCTTGCAACATCCCAGACCCATCTGCTGGCAATCTGGGAAAAAGAAAAGAACAAAGTAGCAACAAATCAGCAAACATACATTTTAAAATTATAATTCACAATTACATAACAAATCTATTGTAACAATATTTTATGCTGGGACTGTTGGATTACGGTAGTATTGTCTGTTCAGATAATTTGTAGATAATTAACAGAATTATCTACAAATTGCCAAAAATTAAAGTAAAACTGCATAAATTGAAGTAATTTCTACAATGTCAGCACATAATATATAACATGGAGGATGATGACTAATCAAACCTGATTTAATAAAAATGTTTAGAAAATCTTTTTTAAAAACATATGGAAAAAGTTAATAGCCCTGCTTAGTTTACAATATGGCAAAATAAGTGCAAATTAAGAAAGAAAAAAATCTGAAAGAAAATGCAATGTGGTAGTCTACTAACAAATAAAAAAAATCTACTTAAAATGTCTATAAGACATTGGAGAGGTACCAAACTAGTATTAGAATTCACCAGATTATTTTTTAAAAAGTATATCTTCATGAACATAGCCTAAAATATAAAAGAAGAGTCAAATTAAAATCCAATCCCATAATTTATCAAGAGATATAAAGAAAATTAGATTTAGCATTATACAGAAAGCAAAGTTAGCACAAACTCCTTGTACATAAAAAAAAATATTCATGGAAATTATGTATTGCAGACTGGCATGTAGGCAATGTTCACTGCACATGGTAATTTTGCAAAAATTAAAATACATACAATTTAGAGCAATTTACCCCAACATTTAAATTTAAAAACTGATTCTCATTTCCCTGAGTTTTTACTTCAAGAGGAAAAAAAAATCCAGAGGTCTATGTACCTGTAATTCTGTTATAAAGATAATATAGAATCTTAAAAAGTATGGGGAAAATAACAATTTTATTTTTGAATAAACATTTATGTTCATGAGGTGAATTATTGTGAGTAAAGGCCATATACATACCAAGGCTTTAAAAAAAAGAAGAAAATGCAATCCATGAGATATTTTTGAGATATTACATATCTCAATTCTCTCCCTATTATATGGCTGACATTCCCACATCATGCATCTAATGAAATGTATTATACTTTATTCATGAAAGTTTATGCCGATAATTTCTTGTTCCCATACTTTATTAAATAATTTGAAAAAAATAATTCTTCCAAGTGAAAAATCTGTATTTTTTTTTCTTAT
Organism: Myanophis thanlyinensis; assembly: GCA_017656035.1. Lineage (NCBI taxonomy): Eukaryota > Metazoa > Chordata > Lepidosauria > Squamata > Homalopsidae > Myanophis > Myanophis thanlyinensis. Next base: position 7,258 of record JAEANM010007671.1, on the reverse strand, counting down.
TTACTGATCTATTTGTGATTCAGGTGAGTCTTCACACATTATGTATATTTGATTATATAATTTTTAAAAATCACTTGTTTAATTATAAAAGTGGGGTACAAATACTTAGATTCCTATAAGTCCTACATACCTGTATCTATATTGTTGTAACAACCCAAGTCCTTGACACTTGAATATACAATTTAATTATATAAGGGGACTGCCTCTACTCAATGACATTTACCCATCAGGTCCAGCAAAAAAAGTCTTGTTGCAGGTTCCATCCACCGAAGAAAGTCATCTGGAGGGACTCAGGAGAAGGGCATTTCAGAAAGAAATGGCTTTACTATGTGGCTTGGGAATCAGAGGGTAGTGTCAAACCCATAAAAAGACTGTATTGTTCTTGAATGGTGTGCTGGTGATTCTACTGTATGGCTTTCAGTTTTTCTTAATGCTTGTATTCTTGGTCTATCTGTTTTATTTCAGTACTGTTTTAATTGTAAATTGTCCAGAGTCATGAATGTGAGATGGGTCGCTATATAAATGGAATGCATGTGTAAAATAGGTAACTATTTTGTACATCCTTCCTAGTTCCTATTGTTGGGCAAAAGCTTATAGCTGGCTAATCCTTTCAATCCAGAAGCATCCAAAGTGTAGAGAGGTGCTCCAAAACAAGTATATATTGCTGGCACCTTATTTATTCCATTTGTGTACAAATGTGAGATGGGTATTAAAACAGCCAAAAAACAAAACCAGAAACCAATAAGCAATACAATACCTTCCTTTAAAACCCAATTAAAACCAAGAGACATAAAAAAGCAAGCAAATGAAAGTTATGGATCAATCAGTGCAGCCATCTAGTATAGATCAAACCATAACTGGATCCCCAGCCACAGGTGGTCATGTCTTTGGATACTTTCAAAGGTTTTTCAAAGGGCCAAGCCAATTTAACCTGTAAAGCAGGCTGCGCAACTATGGATTTCTGTGGATTTCAGCTCCCAGAATTCTGTGAATTGAAGTCCAAAGATTGTAAAAAGGCCATAATTGCCTACCTCTGCTTTAGGGGAATGCTGTTCCAAAAGGCAGGCATTAAAGCAGAAAAGTCTCTCCTGCTAGGAGAGGTCATCTCCTTCTAACAGATGACATTCCTTAACAGATGGGATCTCTGTTGTGTCTATATCCTAAAGCAGTCAAATCACTCTGAAAATATACCATAATTTTATTTGCGTCTATAAAAATAAAAACACAATACATACTGGATCCCCAGCAAAGCTTTGACAGTAGCCATATTATCTTTGAGATATGGTTCCTATTTGTCACCACCCAGGTCAATTCTACTTGCTGTGAATGTTTTAGTACAGAGGCACTTTCTGCAGTTCATGTGTTTGATGTATGTGGGGGCATCTCATCAGTTTGGTAATGAATGTAGCTTATATGTGTATGAGGTAGGAGGGTACTTTTACCACAACCTCCATAACATACCTTTTCTGTGACACCTGATGGAACACCAAGAAGTAACTGGTAAAGTTGCAAAAACCTTGGTCATACTAACTTAGGTAAATAAAGTGCTTTATTTCATCAAGTGAATACAGTAGATCTGGTTGATGATAATACGTGCAAAACCATTTATTACATCTTATTATATCTGAGACCTGCCAAGGCAAAGGCTTCACAAACAGCCAAGAACTTCACGAACAGCCAAGAACTGAGAGGGCCTCAGAAAACAGCCGAGGACTGAGAGGTCCGAGACCTGCCATGGAGATGGACATTGGTTATAACAGTAGACGTGTTTCGTCTCTATTCCTTCTCCTTCTCTCTCTATTTGTGTTCACTTCCCTCTAACTACTCCCTATCCCTATCCTTATCCCTATCCTTCCTACAGACTATTTCCCTTGCTTTCCTTGATTTTGCAGTCGCATAAGCATTTCACTGCATGTCATATATGTGTCATGTATGTGACAAATAAAACTTGCACTTGAACTTACTGATTTCAACCAGAGCTATTTTTTTACAGATGAATTTGAACCCAATGAAAAAAAAAATCAGCTATGATGGCCATTACTTACATGCTTTGTTTGCATTTTTCCATATGCTGACTGTTCTTGAAAATGCTGGAACATAAGAGTTTAATTTACTTTATTGTCACTGCACCTCATACAACGAAATTAAATGCCATCTTCAGTGGCCTTCTGTATGATTTAACAAGGTAGTTCATTCCACTTTAGTAATCTGATAGGGTCCCATTTGAAAAGTAATATTCTGCACAACTACAACAGGCAAATGTGGGCATTTTTCAGAGAACAGAATATGGTAGTTTATGTACTTACATGTATTGACTGACCAGTCTTTTCCACAAGAAATACCTGAACTATATACTTGTAACGATCAAACCCCAGCTCCTTGACACCTGCTAATATATCTTCTGAAATAGCTGTACAAGTGGGGGCACCATTGATTCCAATATATTTGAAATCTTGAAGTTTCTGCTATTAAGGATCAAACAAAATTGCCAATAATTGCAATAATATGCTTTTCTATAAATGGTCCATATAGCACTCATTTAACATTTAAAGTTATTCTATGTTTGATACATTCTGTAAGTATATTGTTTTTCAGCAAATGTAGTATTCAATAGATAGTATTCAATAGGGTGTGTATCTAAGTGTTTTAACCAAACCTATATAATAGGACTGTACTCAGTTTGAAGGTTTGCTTCACGGAACTTCAGTTTTAAATAGGCTATTCACTATCCCGCTGATTTTAGAAAAAAAAGTCAATGCTTTTTGACTGCAGTAGAGCACTATTGCAACTTATTAAAAATAAGCCCATGTTAGGAACTATTTTATTTGACAAGTGAAATATAGCTTCACAGGATGTTAGAATATATTTGTGCTTATTATTATTTTAGTTTTAGATCACTTTAATTTTAGGGATATATTCCTCAAGGAATTCTGGGAATTAATTTGTGAGAAATGTTCAGAATTCAATTTCAAGATCTCTGGTTTGTCCATAGAGGCTGCAATTGCCCATACTGTGGGACTTGTTATCAAAAGTTAACAGCTAAATTATGTCAGGGGGTGGATCTTAGTGAAGGAAGGCCATGCTCCTTTCAAAGCCCATCACTGTCATCCAATACTTTTCACTTATTGTTTCTTTTTACACAAGAAAGTTCAGCACAAAGAGAGGACTAATGCTCCTTGCATGCATAATAATTTGCACAGGACAAAATAGAATGTCAGCACTTCCCAACTCACCCTGAAAGAATGTTTCAATCACCAGTCACTTTTCTTCTCGAAAACACTCAAGGCAGTCAGAGCCTCAATTACAGACTATTAGTGGCCATGGCAGAAGTGCCCCATTTGGGCACTTGCAAATAAACTGATGGGAATTTCAGTAATTTTAATTAAAATCAGTTAATTATACACACACATTTCTTCAATACTGATATTTCTATTAGTGTATGACAACACGGACAACATGGAGTGCAGTGGCTCATGTGGTTTGGACTCTGGGTTGAAGGTTGGCAAGCCTGTATTCGAGGCCCTAGTGCTGCTGCATTGGGTTAGCTGCCGTCATTCGCTCCAACTCAATGGGAACATGAAAGGACACCCCCCAGGCGTTCTCCAGCCAACAGTCAGGCAAGCGGATTGGGCCCCAGGACCGTGGGGAAGGCAGTGGGGAAGGCAGGCAAGTGGACTGGGCTGCAGGGGCAGTATGGGAGGTAGCTGGGCAAGAAGTGAAAGAAGATTCACCAGGCAGAGATCAGCTAGGTCAGATGGTTGAGGCAAGTGAGGGAACCAGAGCAGCAGCGGCTATGCTATGGGTGTGACTCTAGGCATCACCTAAGGCAGGCGAGGCACAATAAGGAGTGAGTGGGAGGGGACGGACCAGTCAGTGGCCCGATTTTCCAGTTCTCTGAACTGCACAAAATTTTAACAACCGGTTCAAGTAAACCAGCTGAATTCCACTTCTGGCAGCAGTGATATCAATGACTAATCTTTTCAATCTGGAAGTGCCTTAAAAGACGCTTCCAATACAAATGGGACTGAAGTGTACGAGGTGATAAATAGGCTCCATTTACAGGTGATCCTCTATTTACAATAGTTCATTTAGTAACCATTCAAAGTTACAAACCCATTGAAAAAAGTGACATGAATGTATTTCACGGCTGTTGTAACATCCCAATGGTCACATGATTAAAAGTCAGTTGTTTGCCAACTAGTTCATATTTATGACATGATCAGCTTTAGTAACCTCCTGACAAGCAAAGTCAATGGAGAAGCCAGATTCACTTAACAGCCAAATTACCCTAACAAATACAATTATTCACTTAACAGCTGTGGCAAGAAAAGACATAAAATGGAGCAAAACTCACTTAACAAATGTTTCACTAAGCAACATAAATTTGGGGCTCAATTGTGGTTATAACTCAAGGACTACCTGTACTTTAATAAGTTATTTGCCATAAACTACATTTTAAATGAGTTACACTATTAATAGGAGATATAACAAAAGGTGTTAAGTAATATAACTTATGGTTTAGAACCTAATTCTTATTAGAAAATACTTTACCTTTAGAATTTCTTCAGCTCTCTTTCTTACTATATGAGACTCACATTTTCTATAAGGTTCCATCCTGTAAGTGTTAGCATATTTCGGTCTTGCAAAACTAGTCTTGAATACTAAGAGCTCATTTTTTGTAAAATCTGAAATGGATTCTTCATCTTGGTCACCTGACATGTCATAGCTTGAAGTTCTGCGTTTTCCTGGCTGTGAAGCCTAAAACCCCCCAATACATAAAGACATCTTTATGTCACTCACAAAAGTAAAATGACAAAACTTAAACATAGTAAGAGGGGTTAGCTTTTTTTTTCATCCTGTCCCTCTTTTTTCATATACAATTCAAGGTGGTTAAAATACCAATATTTCTACCTTTTCCCCACAACAACAACCCTGTGAGGTTGGTTGGACTAAGAGAGTGTCTGGTCCAGTCACCTAGCCAATTTTTCATATCCAAGGCAGGACTAAAATTCACAGTATCCTGGTTTGTAAGCCAGCATTACTATATCAAAGTGGCTTTTTAATTGAATGCAATGGAATGTTCTGGTTTACAGCCATATAAGTTAGTTCTGCATTGTATATATTCCATTTTGCTTAACACAGAACCCCAGAGTTATAGTTTTATGAAGGAAAACAAAACTACTTAACAAAATTACTTTATTTTCTACACATTGTTTCATCAAAATTTCCATTTGGGACATAAACATTGCCTTTAAACCATGCTGATATCCTCTTGATCTTGCAGTTGCTTTTCTGAACAAATTTCAGTCCGCACTTTATATAGTCCTCAAAAATTTGGATAAACATTGCCTCTCCCAAAGAAAAAAAAATATTTAGCAGTATTCACAGACTCAGAGTAGAAATCATTGTGTCTTTTATTTTTGGGTGCATCAAAAGTAGCAATCCTATGAACACTTTCCAAGTAAAGTGTTTTATCTAATCCAGTACATTTTATATGTTCATTTAAACCAGTGTTTTTCAAACTTAAGATGTATCTTTAACACATCTTAAAGTTGTCAATGTTTTTTAAAAAAATATTTAAACAAAAAGACTGAAATGTAATCCTGGTAAATGACATGTCTTGTCTGCTCAACTTGCAGTGGATGAAGGGTTCATTTTAAAGTAGAACAGCATACTTGACCAAAGACTCAGATGGGATTGCTAATGGTTCTCCAAGGGAAAAGTCAAATACGCATTTCTATTATGTGATTCATGTATAGGGTACTTGAAGAATTTGTGAAACATTCCAGTTTGAACTTTGTTAGCGTAATAAAGAGAAACAAAGACAATACACGCACAGAGGAGAAGCTGAAACGGCATACATTTATGTTATTACAAGCAATACAATGTACTTCTTTACAATACATAATCAGAATATAGTAGAAACTAAAATTAACCCTCCTAAACAGGGTCTCCTTAGATTTGCAACATACTTGACATAAATCAGTATTTCTCAAACTTGGCAACTTTAAGAGTTATGGACTTCAACTCTACAGCATGCTGGCTTAGGGAATTCTGGGTGTTGAAGTCCCACATGTCTTAAAGTTGCCAAGGTTGAGAAAAATGGTAAGACAACTTTACTATCATTAACAGCAAGCACACCAGTCTGCACGGAGCCCATATCTACACAGCTTTTTAACCGAGCAAAAGAACAGGCCATAGCTTCCCAAAACGCCCCACTCCAACAAAAAGGATGCAAGCAGCTTCCTTTGAGAGCCTGCCGTTCGTCCCCGCCCACTCGGTGGAAAGCCTCTAACCCAGGGGTGGGCAATTATGGCCCCTTTATGACTCTGGACTTCAACTCCCAGAATTCCTGAGACAGCCATGCTGGAATTCTGGGAGTTGAAGTCCACGTGTCATAAAGAGGCCATAATTGCCCATCCCTGCTCTAACCTGAAGTCCGCCCCAATGTCGCTCCGCGCACGCGCAGATAAAACCACTCCGCCTAGTCTTATCCGACCGACCTGTTCTCTGTCTGTGGTGCTGTGTTTTCTTCCCCATGTCGGCCCAACGTGGGAAGGAGTGACGGCCAGCTTTTTTTTGGCTTTATCCATTGGGAATTCCTCCCTGCCTGGGGCGGACAGTGATTCACCGGCGCAAGCAACCGTCCACACGGACCCGTTAGGAACAGCCTTTCAGAGGCGCGAGGCTGGTCTCTACCCGTGACGTCAAGTAAGCGCGAGCTAAGCAATCCATAGAACCAGAACCGAGCAGAGGTAAATGCGGCGGACTAGCCTTCCCACAATCTGGTCGCTCGCCTAAGAGGAGTTGGGAGGATTCTGGGAATCGTAGTTCAATTCTCGAGAGCGCCTCATATCGGTTCAGGTGGATTTTTTGTTGTTGTTGTTTCTGTTGCCTGGCTTGCTATTTCTTTCTTTTGCTAAACGCCCAGGTTAAACGCTTTTTAAGGCAACCTTCCTAAACTTTTTGCCACCACAGCTTCCTTCATTGTAATCTTAAATGTACACACCTCCCCTAAAATTAATGCAAACACCAAAATGAACACAGGAGAACAATGAAAATAATACAATGAAACTGCAGGAAAAATGGATTTATTAAAAATGTAATTAAAAATTCTTCAGAGGTCCTCTGGATTCTGCTCCACCCCACTTCACCATTTGGAAACTGGCTCACTGAGGGCATATGCACCAAAGACAAATTCCTTGTGTGTCCAATCACACTTGGCCAATAAAGAATTCAATTCAATTCAATTCAATTC
>JAEANM010007670.1:0-17564 GCA_017656035.1 Myanophis thanlyinensis | reverse complement strand
ACACTCTTCAAGGGGAGCCCCATGTAGAGAGCATTGGCGTAGTCCAGACGGGAGGTTACCAGGGCAGAAGTGACTGTACGGAGGGCACCCCGATCCAGAAAGGGACGCAGCTGGGCAATCTGACAGACCTGGTAGAAAGCCCCCCTGGAGACGGCTGCGATATGGCAGTTGAGAGAACTAGGTATGTCTAGCCTATCAAAGAGAAGAATTAGGGATGGTATGATAGCTGTCTTCTGATACTTGAAGGGCTGTTACAGAGAAGAGGAGATCAAGTTATTTTCAAAAGCACCAGAGGGCAGAACAAGAAGTAACAATTGGAAGCTTAGACTCAATCTTGAAGGACAATTTTTCCAATAATGAGAACAATTAATAATGCAATAGTTTACTTCCCAGAGTTGTGAGTGCTCCATCACTGGAGGTTTTCAGGAATAGTCTGGACTACTGTTTGACCAAAATAGTATAATTTCTCCTGTTTTAAGTAGGGGATTGGAGTAGAAGACTTTTGAAGTCCCTTCCAGCTTTATGGTTCTATGTTCTATTGTTTTTCCCTTCTTTTGGTCACCATTCTCTCTTTCTTTCTTTCTTTTTTTTTTTGAATCTCTTAAGCAGTATATCTCATTTTTTTGAATCTCTTAAGCAGTATACTCTCTATGTCAAGTTATTACCATTGGTTTCTATTTTCAACCTACATAGTGCTATTATTGTCCATCATGTTTTTATGGTTCTCATATCTCTTTATATAAGCTACTCCATCTTGTTTGCCTATCCAAAAACATTTGTGTGTTGCTCCATCTTCTGATCTCTGTTGTTTTTTCTTTCTGTATCCTATTCTGTACCCTAAGAGGTGGGGTGGCACAGTGTTTAGAATACAGTACTACAGGCTACTTCTTCTGACTGTCAGCTTCCTTCAATTTGGCAATTTGAATGTCACCAGGCTCAAGGTTGACTCAGCCTTCCATCCTTCTGAGGTCAGTAAAGTGAGGATCCAGATTGTTGGGGGCAATATGCTGACCCTGTAAACTGCTTAGAGGGGACTGTAAAGTACTGTGAAGTGGTGTATAAGTCTAAATGCTATTGCTATTATTCATTATAAAATTGTAAGGCCTATTGAATGCAGCTCATGTAATTTTTATGTTTCAGTAACATAAAATGGCCCATAAGATATCTTTGGATAAAGGTCCTAATGTGAGTGTTTCTGTGAATTCATTTATAGTTAGACACATTATGAAATTCTACAATGAAAGTTTTCAATAATGTAGCAAACAGACATGAAATGAAAGTGATGCCCACATACGTATAAGGGTATGCAACATATGATATGTGAGCCCATGCAAACATATAACTAGGATATAAATGGCTGTTTCTTTTAAGCTATTCAACTTTTTTCTACCTCATTGAGAATGTGCCTCCTACTGCACCTGGCTAAAACATAAATTGGATTATGCCCTCTTACTCTGACAACTGTGACTTTATTTAAGAGGGAGAATATTGATTTGAATTTGTAATATTTAATGCACAGTGGGAGTTTCAAAGAGAATCACCAGGCCTTCAAGGAGATAAATTGGCCTGAGCAAGGAAAAAAATGTTTTTGATGACTGTTTTAAATCTCTGGGGAAATGATGAATTGAAAGGCATTCCAGGCAGAGGGCTGCTATAGATTACCCACAAAGAGCTGACTTCAGAAGGTCACCGATTACATTGAGGCAAAAGCGGCTGCTATTTAAGCCCCAGTTACAACTTCACAGCTTTAGCCATTTCAGCATCATTTCGCTCGTATAATATAGTTCTCCATCAAATCATCATCTCCAATGATATAGCAATTCATAGACATCCTGATCCTGTATGAATAAGGCTAGAAAATGCCAACAAACTATGAGAAGCCAACCATACATAGATAACTCTGTCCCAAGAGGGCATGCTTGAAAAAATCAGAATCATATATTCATCATGATAGCCAGGGAGCAATTTTAAAATTTGATGACATAACAATCCATGAAATGAGATTTTAAATATGGTTTGAAACACACACACACATTGAGGGGGGGAAGGAGGGAAGGAGAGAGAGATTGTTTCATCTGAACCTTCATCTTAAATAGAATGTATTTATAATGTCCCTCTATACCCTTAATTGTCTCACTGGGCTTCTCTTTATTCACAAGTTTGGTCCACAATTCAAAGGAACTGAAGAATATCTACAGTTATATTCCAGCCAAAGTTAGAAATAAAAGCAATTAGTTTGATTCATATGTCAATACAATATCTCATTCACACTTCCTGAACTAATAAGCAAGCCAACACAATCTTAACATTTTATGTTTGCACTTCTTCAAATTTTGCAATCTTATATTTTGACTTTTATTTTAAAAACACATACAATAATGCAAGTGTCAAAGTTGTCTACTCAAATACATTCATTAAAAAGAAAACTGTGTATAGAATGTGCACACTTCTTTAAATAAACAAATTACAAAATGATCTGAAGAAAAAAGGAGCTAAATTTGATTTTGTTTTATGAAAAGTGAAATGGATTCATCTATTCCTAGTCAAAATGAAAAGTTTTGAAGTCCTACTGATTCATATATTTGAGTTTCATCAAATCTAAAATTCTATCATGCAATAACCTAATTTCTATATGAACCCATTATCTGTTGACTAGCTTATTAGGCCTAGTACATCATAGAAAAATAGTTGAAATTAAAGATAATAAGAGTAATGGTACTTAATGATCAATTTCATAGGGCTGTTCAGATCCTCAAGGAGGTATATTGTTTTGGTGATGGCTTGAGCAAAGCAGCCCCTTGAAGCTCCTTCAGTTTTTAATGTGAAGTGAAAAAAACATAATGCTTCTCTTAATCTGTCTCAACCAGGACTTGCAAAGACTTGATGAGAAATCTGGGCATACTCAGTGCGTATGAAAAAGCTTCAGGTTTCCTAAGTGCAGTGTGAGACAATGTAAAGTGTATTGTTGAAACAAATTACAATTGCCCCTGTTTCCATAAAGTAAATTGCATCAGAATATTTTCCAGGGCAAATCAAAGCCACTGTGCACAGGTCAAATAGTTGATAGGATCTAATCTTTCCTTGCTTCTTTTCATGAAGATATTTCCAATCTGACAATCTGACCAAATGTTAACAGATACAGTGACTTTCAATGGGAGAACTAATTACTTCCTATAAAACTTTGATAGTCATATATAATTGCTTCCCCCTTCTAAAATTTATACTCATAATAATCTTGCAAAATAGATTGTTGTAGGAGACAATCATAAAATCATATAATTATATTGAGTTGCTTATGACGGAAAGGAACCCATCTAGTCCATCCCCTTGCTCAGTGCAGGAGTCTACTAAATCATTCCTCAACAACTGCCTATGCAGTTCTCATGAAGTTGTAAGCATATTGCATGTTTAACCTTTTACAATGATTTGAACTCATAGGCCTTGTACCTTGATGACTATAAGGCAGATTATTCAGCTTTTAATGTTATACTCATCAAGATGCAAAACCAGCAATCTCCAGAAAGCTTTTGGCCAGCACTATTCCTGAACTCATTTTCTTCTGATTCCTGCAAGATAAAGCTCCTGGCAATGAGAGTGGCAATATCACTACCTCATCTGCTATCTCTCACTGCCTCCCTCCAATACTGTCTATCCAAAGCTCCAGGCCAGCTTGTCTTGGTGAAGGTAATCCTACTACTTGCATCTATCTCTATTCAGCACTGGCTGATGAGTTGATGCCAGTGGGGGTATGAAGACTAGTGTTGCTGGATAATAAATTATGTTGAGGCAAGCAACTGGTTTTACTTATCTGCTGTATTCAACCTGCCTCTTTCTGATCTCTGGTAATTATTTTTTGGAGTGTTTTGTGAAATATAATTCAACTAATCATTGCAACTGACTAGTTGAATTACTATTTTATTACTATGAAAATTCAAGCTGAGACTATATTCAAAGCAAGTATTCAATAAGTACATTATTACCATTTCAATTGTATGTCATCATTTGTAAAGGTAAGGCGACAACAAGGATTAAAGTTCTACATAACTTAAAATATATTTGATCTTTCTTGAGGTCAAGGAAAAGCTTTTCTTGGCTTTAGCAAATGTTATAGACCAACCTCCATGTGTAATTTTCCCAGATCTGAAATGTGACATGTTCGAATGGTTTGATAGCATCAGATATCTGTATCTGGCTTTACCTAAGCCCACCCTTTTCTAAATAAGTCAGAGTGTCAGGAAGATCCATTTGATCTTTGGCATCAATCCAACTATAGCACAGCTTTTCTATTCATATCAGATCTCATTGTGTTTTTAGAACTGTTGTCTAAACATTGTGCCTTGCATTAAAATCAGCAAACATATGGCAGTGCATACCACTGAATGGCTGTCAGCTTTTTCTGCCAATACATCTAAGCCCATTTTCTATGATTACCAGTGAACTGAGAGCCCTATCGATCAGTCTAATGATTGTACTATTTATATAAAAACCAATATATGTGACCTTTCTGATGCATACATATGACTCCATTCGTTTTAAATAAAAGGGGGCACAGCAAGGAGTTGAATTTCATCTCCTTCCATAAACTGCATGAGGATATTGCTGTATGCAGCTCTAGGTCAAGCCAGGCTTGTTTGGTCTCATCCTATTTCCATAATAATCTCTGCGTTTCAGAAAGAATAAGAAGGTAAGGGAACTTTTATTGCAGCAATAAAAACAGAAAAGTGATCTTCTGATGGTACTTAATTAGATTCATTTTATCTTCTCTGACTGATCATGACATACTGTAGCTCTTATTTATGAAGTAAAAAATGAATATCTTATGGTTACTAACACAATTGGAAAAGAAATTACTATGGTATTCAGCTTAATCTGTGTTTGTATCTGACATAAATGATCTTAAGATAAATTACAGGAAATTATTTTCTACTTGTGGTAACCATAACAACAGATGAAAATTGGGTTCCAGTTCAATATACTACTGGCTTTTTCCTGGCTTTTCCTTAAGGGTTAAATAGCATGGAGGAAACAGAGTGCTAGCATGAATTTTACACAAGCAAAAATGGCTCTGAAATTAATTTGAATCTTAAGATACTTCTCTGTCTTTGGATGACTCGTGATGAAACAAAGTAGTTTGAAGTCTTTCAGAAATAAGCCAATAAGTTGTAGAAGAGCTATTTACAAGGATTCTGTGCAACTCAGAATTATTTTGTTCCAATATAGAGTTTGAGCAAAAGAAATAGATCCAGAAATATTTCAGTTCTTAGCATCTATATAGTGATAAGAAAATTGTTTAGCCATTACAAACCAAAATTCTCTTCCCCAATAATTTAGTTGTGGCTTTTGGTGGGTTAATATCAACATTCTTATTTTTGTTACCTTCCCCCTCCAATCTCCTATGTTTTCTTGCAAATAAAGATTCTTGTTATTTTTTATCAGTAAAGGGTTGATCCATTTATTGTAACGGGAATTGACTGACTAGCTAGTCACCCGAGCCTGGTGTCATGGGCTGGCAGAAGGTGACTGTCCTAAAGTCACCCAGCCAGTATTCCTGTTTAAGAGACAACTAGAATTCACAGTTTCCTGATTTCTGGCCTTGTGCATTGACTAATACACCAAATTAGCTCTCTTTCTTGTATTATTTCTCTTATTAAGTGTTAAAACTTTAACAAACTCTTAATATTCAACTTATTTTCTTAAATATAAGAAGGGATAATAGCAAATCAAGCAAGAGATAATTGTACATTCTAAATGGTTCCTGAAATCCTAATGTCTATTCTATCAATTGACCCAAAAGTGATTTTTTAAGAGGCAACTGGACTTCCTTGTTTTTCTTCGAAGACATTATACCTCTCACCCAAGAAGCTTCTTTAGCTCTGACTGGATGGTGGAGAGTGGAAGGATTTATAATCCTTGCAGATAGTTTTTAGAGAGTTGCTGAGGCCACTTGGAGGTTTGTCTGTGTCCTCAAGGTCACTGGAATTGTGCAAATTGGTGAGGAGCCTTCTTGGAACTGCTGAAAGGACTGTGTTGTGGAGCTGTGCTATCTGCAGGATGTTTTCTGCCTTGTGTCCCTTCACTGTTGAACACAGGTGCATGGTCTTTGAGATGAGTCTGTGATGCCTTCATCTCAAACTGAAGTGCAAATGGATGATAAACTTTCTTGGAACTGCTGAAAGGACTGTGTTGGAGACTACAGAAACCATTTGCATTTCAGTTTGAAATGCAGACAATGCAGAGTTATCCCCAGACCCTATGTTCAACAGTGAAGGGACACAGGGCATAAAACATCCTGCAGAAAGCACAGCTCCACAACACAGTCCTTTCAACAGTTCCAAGAAGGCTCCACAACCCATTTGCACTACTCAGATAACCCTGAGGACATAGACGATAATACGAGAAGCAAAATACCTTCAAAGAAAAACAAGAAAGTCCACTTGCCTTTTGAAAAAGCACCTTTGGGACAATCATGACCCAGAAGACTGAGAACATCCATAGACATTTACTCTATCAATTACACACATTTTACTAATCAAACAATAATTCTCAACAATTCACTTTAAACATTTGACATACAATGCAATATAGGTTATAAATAAAGGTTTAGTTATGAGCATGTTGATATCCTAAACTGTTGATTTTGGGAAATATATACAACTATTGCCCCACCTTTTTATCAGCAGCAATTGGAAGACAGAATAAATAATTAGCTTTTAAAGCCAATTCAGTAAAAAGCAAGCACAAGCATAAATAACTTTACTGCAAGAATCCTCCCCAAAAAAAGAATGGAAAGAACTGAAACATGAAATTGACTGAAAAAAATCATTGAAATGCTACTGGAGATATAGGAAATGTGACTACAAAATTTATATGCAAGGATAGCTCAATATCTGTTGACACTTAAAATGAGTTTATTACTCATTTAGTAAACCATCATTCAACCATATAGCTTACTGAGTGACTTCAGATTGGTGACTTCAGAATAATTCATAACAATTTTAATAGATCATTGAAATAGGCTCCAAATAACAGAATGAAATTATTAAAGGCAAATGTAAATGTAGCACTTTGGTTAGCCTTTTTTCCACAGTAGTTAGACCTGAGTCTAATGGTGTTTATAATGTGGCTAGTTACTGAATCTGTTATGCAGGAAAATAAAATCCAAAGTATAAAAAATGGAATTGCAGTGGAACATGGGACATAAGAAAGATAAACATGGAAAATTTCAATAAAGTGAAAGATCACATAAAGGAACTAGATTTTGACCATTTAGGAATCAATAAAATGAAATGCACTTGAATTTGGTACTTTCACTGAGAAGATCACACTGCTTATTACTCAGGACATGAAAAATGAAGACAGAATGGTGTTGCTTTCATAGTCAAAAACAATATAGTAAGGACAATACTTAGGTACAATACAGTCAGTGACCAAGTAATATCAATTACATCTCATGGACAAACCATTAATATAATAATTATCAAAGTTTATGTTCCAACTACTAATGCAGAAGAAGGAGTTTTATGAGGTTTATGGTCAAGTTCAGTCTGAAGTCAACAGAACATGTAAGCAATATGTGCTTCGGCTAGTTGGAGACTGGTATATCAAAGTTTAAAATATTAAGGAGGAAAATGGCCTAAGAAAATAAAGGGAGGCAGGAAAATTATATATCAATTTTTTTCCAGTCCAATGAATTATTAACACAATCTTCAAACAACCAAAATGACACCTATGTACATGGATATCCCAAAGATGCTTCTTCAAAAGGCGACTGCACTTTGTTTTTCCTTGAAGACATTTTGCTTCTTATCTTGGATGAGAAGTGAAACATATTCAAGGAAAAATGAAGTCCAGCTGCCTCTTGAAGTAGCATCTTTGGGACAACCATGACCTAGATAACTGAGAATCTCCAAAAGGTTTATATACATGGACATAATCAGATGGAGTTATAGAAATTTAACTGATGATATTATTGGTATATGGAAATGAAAGAGCAAAACTGGGCCAAAGCTAACTGTAAAACAAATCTCCAGTAAGAAATCTCCTAGACTTATGCTTGTTCATATGCACTGAAGACAAATTCCTTGTGTGTCCAATCACTTCTACTCTAGTCTAGTCTAGTCTAGTCTAGTCTAGTCTAGTCTAGTCTAGTCTAGTCTAGTCTAGTCTATTCATTCAGTGACCATTTGAAATTATGAGGGCATTGAATGAATGGTGTTTATGACCAATCATTGGCGTACATGATTGTACTCTGGGCACTTGGCAATCAGCTTCCACCTATGATCAATTGAAGCATGTGGTAGCCATTTATGATTTTCTCTGCTGGATTCTCCATAAAATCAATGGGAAAGTAGACTGGGAGGGTTGCAAGTCATTGGGTAAATCTCCCTCTTCTATACATAATCCCCCAGCCCCTCTGTACTCACACCATGCTGGCCATTCAGACTTCCCTGTGCACCCTCTTCTATCCTCTCCAGGCATCCCTCACATCCTTATTTATTCCCATATACACCATATGCTCTCCCTAAGCCTTGCCATGCATCTTGAGTACTCCCTCATACCTCCCCTACAGCAGCTACTTGCGAGCCTACTGACTTTCTTGCTAGTCACCTAGGATTTGAAATATTCTGCCAAATTCTCTACTGACTTGGTTGTGGAAAACCAGCAGGAAGTTGCATTGCCTAACCATGACCATAGAATTTAATCAATGACAACAACCTGGACTGCAGAGATTGTCATCACTAAGCAATACAATTGCTCTTTACATGTATATCAAGGGCTACTTGTAATACTACTTGTAAGAAACTCTAATACTACATTATTTGGGGAGGAGGGGTTGGGTCTATAAACGTGTATATTTTAATAAATTTAAATTTGTTGGATGAATGACACTCTGCTCATTTGCAAGTTTCAAATCAATCTAAAGTGGAAGAAGAATGACAGGCACTTTCCACAATATGTTCTAAAAATCATTATTTTCAAAGAGAATTACTTTGAATCCCTGAACATCATTGACAGAGAGCCTGAGGAACTGTGGATTAAAATTAAAGAAGCTGTTCAAGATAAATGTGAAAAAAGACTGCAAAGATGAAGAAACTGAAGAGAGCAAAATGGATATCAGAACAAATGGTGGAACCTTTATATTCCTTCATTTTTTCCCCACAGTCTTGTATCTTTAATCCATTCAGATATTGTCTCTCTTCAGTTTTATTTTTCCCATCTCAAAAGTTTCTTCAAGGCTTTAGCAAACTGTTTTTTTATAAGTTTCTTAAATTAAAGTCTTGTTTTATACACCTTTTAAAGTTTTTCTTTTTGCCATTTATTTCAAATTCTTTACATTCTTAAGCATATTATTAATTTTCCTTGTAATCTGGAATGAAGATCAACTCACCAAGTAGTTTTACCAACTTGTCATCTTGAAGGTCTATATTAGCCTTGAGATAGGAAATAGGTAATTTCTAAAACTGATCAAAAAGTGAGGTTAGCAAAGTCAGGAGGCTCTGCAACAACTGAGAACATAATGGCTTCCCTTTGTCCCCTGAACTCAAACCTGTGGGAAATATTTGTCCTATGATCTTCTCACAAAAAGAAGCCCAAGTGAGCAATCTTCAATTCTCTCCTAATACAGAGAGACTCCATAGGAGTGGTCTACTTACCACTCCTTTTGTCATGGCAACAATGTCATCTCCACTTATTGGGAGAGGTGCTAACTTGCCATTCCTTATTTGGAAATCCATGCATTGGTTTCTTAAATGCCTTCACACTCAGATACATTTGTGCATTAAAAAAAAATCTACCCTGTATTCTTCCTACTTTAAATATAGGATTATCTATCACAAAACTGATGCCACCATGTTTCATACCAAAATTCAAAATTCTTATTTTACAAATCTGGGAAAGGCTGAACATATGTGGAATTGTTTGAATGAATTGATGAAAAGGCAAGTTTAGTTTCTTTTAGTGCTTTCAATCATATTTTGTTATTTGACTCCACTTGTTATTGCTTAAACAACAAAAAATGAGTATACATTCAAAACGGCTTTCTGGAAAAGGAAGGTAAAAACATTTCAAGGAAAGCCTCAAAAGTGTTTTCTAAGTGCGCTTTCAACTGCTTTTCAACACAAGAAAATATAACGTTTAGTTTTTGGTAAACCCTTATACTTCATTTGCTTTTCATCGTATTAAAAAAATGTAATCTTCCTTTTTTCATATTCATACATACATACATACTCTTCTACACCAACAGTTGCCTATGAAAGAATAAACTAAACATAGGACCAAGCTTTATTTCCCTACAATAAGAGAATAACAACTTTCAGATTAGAAATGCAAATGCTATTTTATGGATTGATTCATTTATTTCAACATTTCTGCATTGGTTAACTAAATGATTGGGAGCGCTGAGATGGTTTGTGGAGCAATAGTAGAAGAAAGAGTCTTCCCAGCGATGGCAGAACAGGTAATCCTCACTTAATGACCACAACTGGGACTGGCAAGTAAGTGGCATGATTGCTAAGAAGAAAATCTTGTGTCCATTTTACTTCTCCTTCAATCATAGTGTGAAGTGGTGTTGTCACTAAGTGAATGTGACATACAATTTTACTTCTGCCTTCTGCTTGTTACAAGCCAGTTGCAAAGTGCCTGATCATATGACCATGGGATGCTGCTGCAGCAGCCATAAATGTGAGGATTGATTGCAAAGTTGAAGTTTTTTCACTGACATAACTTTGAACTGTCATTGCATGAGACAATCAATAAGCAATGATTACCTGTAGCGGGTACCCCTCTGCATAGGATTATGTCTAGCAGCAAAATTACAATCTTTTCAATGTCTGCTAGGAATAAACATATTCAACTAGCATTTTAAACTTTTGACATTGTGCTCATCTTCTATAGTATCTAAAACTAGGACCTAGACAAAGTAAATAAAATGTACTGGCCCACTAAATTGAAATTTCACAAAAAGGAAAGCTTTGAAAGATGGGGAAAAAAGAGATTACAAAAGGTTTCTGCTGAAGACAGCCATAAGGCACAACTACTAACACTTCATTGGGCACAGGTTTCCAATTTACACCCAGTTCTAATCATATATGAAGGGAGAATAGAATCAGCTTCAATAGCCCCATTTCCTTGAACAAATATCTGCCACTTAAGTCACCTATCTTCCAAAGGCTGATGAGTAATTTTCTGTCAAATTAGTGCCCAAAGAAATGGATGGACTCTGTCTCCAAGTTTTTTCCAGAAGAAAGAGGAATGCTCTGACAATATTTCAAAGGCAAGTTTGACCTTTAGTGGCCATCTATTTGAAACAGGCCAAAATTTGTCAGTCTATATAAAACCCATAAACCTGAGGATGAGAAAATTACTGTTCTCTCTTGGTTTGGTTATCACTCAGAGCTGGCCTTTTCTGCATTCTGTTGTACTTCAGACAAGCACATTTCTATACTCCCCAAATCTCATGAGATTTCAATTATAGCATGTGGAGATCAAGGTTAAGAAACATCATAGGTTTTATGGTCTCTAAAAGTGCTTCTTCAAAAAACAAGAACATTAACAGTAGGGAGTTTTTTGAAAACCTTAATACATGCATGAGGACATTGAAAAGTTCAGGTGGCCAGGGTATTTAGAGATTTCCAAATAACTTTTGTATCTCATTTTCCGAAGATCCTCATACAAGTGTTAAAATCTTCAGAAGAGCTCCTGCTATGCATATGCTCTTTGAACGTGACCTGAAAATACATTGGAAATCAATGTGTCTCTTTCAAACTACTGAGGCAGCCTCAATTCCAAGTTCCGTAAACAGCATGACTCATATGCTAAACCACTTTGGGTTCTGTTCAGTAATGCTCTGATGCTCCCTGAGGGGATTTCAAATTGGATTTAAAAAAATCACTTAGGTGGAATCTAGCTGCCACCATGCTGGATCTCTCCTATGATGCTAAACTTCACCTCACTCTTAAAAGCTTGTTTTAGTTTCTCTGATCTTCAGAATTTCAACACTGACCCTCTGTAGTGTTGTATTACTTGGGCAAACATCTTTTTGAATCAGAAACAATGCTTTCTATGAATGTGCCTTAAATTACTTGGGCTTTTTATTGTCATCCTTTTTTAATATATATCACCACAATTACTTTAATCTTCTCACATATGGTAATTGTAGTGTATTAAGAAGTTAGGCTGGCACTTGACTACCTCTAATTGTCAATACCCTTTGATACTTCAATGTTTTTTGATGCTTTAGCTGATTTTTTTATTTTTTTTATCTCTACACTCTAAACTATTGCTGCTTCTGTCAAGAAGTAAAGCTATTTGTATTTGTGGGAAACAAAGTTTCATTTATATGGCCCCATTCTTTTTCATCCCTTGGCAAGATGCTATAGAGAACAAAAACATCAAACTGACTCTTGAAATCTACACATATAACAAATGCTTTTTATTTGGAGATTGTGAGTCATCCAGGTCATGGTTGTCACAAAGGTGTTTTTTCAAGAGGCAACTAAACTTTCTGGTTTATCTTTGAAGATGTTTCATTTCTCATCAAGCCTCAAGCTGAGGCTTGCATTCCAAGAAAAAATGTCTTCCAGAGAAGTGAAATGACTTTCTAAGAAAAACCAGAAAGTCTAATTGCCTCTTGAAAAAGTACCTTTGGGACAAATGCTTTTGAAGATCAACCACATCTAAATTTTTCTGCATTCCCAACTAAATCCAAATAACAGCATGCAAAGGTCAATAATATTCCAGGTCCTAGTTATATCTTTTTAGTAGTAGTCAATATTGTGAAAGACTCATTCTATAATTAAGGACCATAGAAAGGGATGTGATGGATTTTAATACTAACCAAAGAAAAGAAGAAAAATACTAAACATAAGTAAAATAGACATTTTTGGAATGTGGATATATTAAAAATATTGGAACCAAAACAAAACAAGCATTAATTTTAACATTTTTGTGACTACTATTTTGCAATCCACTAAAATCAAAGAACCATTTCTATTTGAAATATTTATTTCTTAGATCTTTGAACTTTAATTATAATTTATTGTATTATACTGTAATTTGCATCACTTCGATATTTTTTACATACACTGGTATGAATTCAAAAAATTATGATCTCTAATTATCATTAGGCAGACACCGCTATCCTTATACCAAAGACAGTATATGGGGTATAGAAGCAGTATATAAGCACAGGGACTTTCTTGCCCATCTTTTTATGTGTATGTTACTGTACAGTGTAAAGTTCATAGCCAAAAACAGAATGTCTCTGAGTAATTCCCATATTCTAAGTAATGAGCTCCAGATAAGAGGAATATTTAGTTGAACATACAAGCAATATACATAGGTATTGTGATACCTGCAGTGCCCATCCCCCTTGCCCAGGAGACTAAGAGCAGAGACTAAAAGGCTCAACTGGTCCAATTCCTTTTTTAAAAAAGGTTCTTTAAAAGGATAGTTTTCCTTGAAGAAACAGCAAGCAATTTTCCTTCAGATACCTGCAGGAGCAAACTGATGTATATTGGGAAAATATTGCTTCTTGTCAAATAGTAATACTCCATCAAATGTTATGCCAAAATGTATTCCACATTACATCAACTATTCTCTCAATTTGATCAAGATCAAATTGCTTTAAAAACAGAACACTTTGGTGAAATTCTTGTGGCTTCAATGTATTTTTTCAATGCAGTTACCTTAGTAACTGGTGACCAATGATTTTACTTTAAATAAACATCCCGTAGAGATTTACAGTAGCTACCTCCCTTCAATATAATTATATATTAAATAATTATACATGAATGTACTCCCCTGAATAACCAAGTATTACGATGTATGAAAATATACAGATAAAAATAATCAAAATCTTTTGTTCCTAGGAACCGTTTCAGCATTCTTTGGCTAAAATACAAACAAAATGTGCACTTTGGGTTATTTCTTTTATATCCTTAATCCAGAATAATAATATATTGAGATCAAAGAGTATTAATAGTATCAAAAGAATATGTCAATGAACACAGAGTTAATAGCAAAAAGTCTTTGATTTCAATACTACATTCTATAAATTGGCAGGAAAAACAGCCAGTACATCCAAAAATATTCCAAGGTTTACTTTTGTTTCAGATAAATTACATTTTTACTAAGGAGGGGGGGGTGCAGAGAGAGAGAGATAGAATGGGGGAAGAGATTCTTTTTAAACCAGTATATTTAGAAGATTCCTATTAGGGATGGCAATTTGTATTTCATAGGCCACATGCTATCAGCCAGCCCTATTTTTTTAGCCCTACCAGTATCCTAATTCACACAACTGCCTTTTCTTAAGAAAAATGAACCCCAAAGTACACATAGTATGCTTCTCCAGGACCACAGGGTTAACACAGGGTTTCCTTCCAGTCCTCTTTACCTTTTCTACTAAAATGAAATGTATAAATTTCAATCTCACCTTACTCAGTTAATTATCTCATGCATGTTTTCTGCCATTTGGAAATGGAAAGAATGCCAGTTTTGCTGTTTTCAGCTACTCCAATACAACAAAAGTTGCTTGATCCAAAATGTTTAAAATACTTATTATGGTTTTTTTCTATTTTGTGTACCAGTTTAATATTTGAGAGCATTGATATTGAAGTTTACAACTATTTTCTGTAGTTTGAATGCAACCGCAAAATGGAGCTCATCAGTGTTTCTATGGCTCAAGAAAGCAGTGACTGTTTAATTAATTGGAAGGACAACCCCCTCCCCATGTGATTTAAGGAAAGACGTGTGCTAATGTCTAAGTAAACAATAAAATCAAATCATTTCTCAGTTTATGGGACTATTGGGTTATAAGCATCAGACAGATGAGCTGGTGGCTTGTATGTATTGATTCTCTGCCACTAGATAAAAGTACAGATGCCTCCACCAGAGTGATAAACCTAGGTACCAGGATGACACAATTCTCTGTTCTTGAAATACATGGCAGATTCTGTAGATAGTGGATGAATACATAAAAGATAAAATGGCATAAAAATTTTATTTTTATCCTACATGTTTTGGAATGTATAACCTCTTACAAAACACAGAATGCTAAGCAACCATTTAGATGAAAGTCCAATTAAGAGATTTCCTTACTTGCAAAAGAATGATTTACATCCCAGTTGTCTGCACACAGTTGTCAAACAGCCAATGTCTAGCATCTTTTGGAATCAGTATCTTCTTTATTTCCTATGAAAACTAGCCAATCTGCACGCTGCCCTCATCTATGCTAAATTTATATGCACCCACCAGAATGAACTAAATAGAGAAAAGATAGATGGACGACCATCTATGCATTTGCCAAAAAAAAAAAAAATGCTTTAAAAAAAAAATAAGGACCAAACAGGATGCATGATGGTCTAAATTTAGCAGATGGCATTTTATATGTGTCAGTACACATTTAGAAATCAATCATAGATTTTAAAAAAGAAATATATCTCATATACTAGTATGCTAGGGAAAACTATTATATATTGAGGACATCTGCCTGCTGTTCAGCCTACAAGCCAGGGGTAAATGTTCCAGGGCAATACCATGGGCTCTCCTCTTGCATTTTCTGTTATCTTTTTTATTAAAAAAAATTGGACTGAACCAATATATGTATTAAAGAAAAAAATCTCTTTAAAGGGAGGACTTCACCTTTCCTAGGTGAAATGGAAGAGAAAAGAATAGTTCATCTGTGAAAATGGATATTAACCTGTGGCAGTGGAAATCAAGAGTAGTCACGGTTTTTGAAGAGATAACTACTAACCTGCTCACAGCATGCATTGAATGTTGCAGGGTCTTCAAAAGTCCTGCCCTGTGTTGGCACATACAGTCCCAGTCATTTTCATACCAGTTATAGCTGCTATTGCTGCTAAATATAACTCCTACTGTCAAAATCAAGGCATCTCCTTTCCTTAAATGCTTTCAGGAATAATAGCTGAACACTACCTTCATGCTTGTATTCATTCAGCAAGCTCCACCACTGACTGCTGGTGGTAAATTACTAACAATTTTCAACTAAAAAGAAAGAAAAGTGAGGATTCTCATTTCTCCATGCCCAATATATCTCTTTTTCCAAGGAACTCAATTGATATTTCCATATCTGGTAATACAAACCTCAGAACTATCTTTGTCATTGTCTGTCTTCTCCTCATTATATCACTTCCCAACCTGGAGTTTCCAGGGGATGAATACAGATGCTTTATGCTATTAGGTCACTTAGATATCAATGTGAAGCTAGAATGACATACTATTGGCCTTCCAGAACTGAGTGTCTTTGGAGATCATTGATTATTTTTGAGGGGGGTGCAGAGATTGAAGAAAGAAAGGGGGAGAGAGAGAGGGAGAGAGAAAGAAAGAGGAGCTAGCAAGGGAGAAATAGACAGGAAGTCTTGTTTTTTCATGTGAGAAATGTCCCCTGTATTTTGTATTTTGCTGATATAGAGATCTGAGTTCCATGTTTGCAACTTCCTCTTCTTCAGGAACCATTCTGTTTCACAACCCTACATGTTCTGTTTAAAGTGTACAGACTGCTTATCACAGATAGTTAAACTCAACAGAAAAGGTATTATTGTAGATTGCTTTATTCTTCAGATATTATCAATCAACAACTTACAGTTACTGAAGGGATTCTTCTGAGGTATATAAAGTCTTTTCCTTTTCATGTAGGTGAAAAGAGGTACTTTTCATGCCGTGTTGAGAGAGCAAAATGGCTCCTGCCTTGAGGGGCCAAGTTGGTCCCGGCAAGACTTCAATTTGAAAAGCCCCACTGGCCAATTAAAAACACCAATGCAACCACATGGCATAAAACTACATTTCCCAGAAGTCAATCCCTTAAAGGGATAGTTCTTAATTGCTAAACTATTTACCCCAACCAGCACACTACATCTGTAACTAATTACAATCTCTTCAGTATTTTTTCTAACTTCTAATTTTAAACAAAAATAACCCTTTACTTCTGCTAATGCTTATACATTTAATTGAAAATAGCCCTTAGACTTTGAACATAGAAAAAATATACTTGGAAAATGAAGGACTGGCACTGGTCTGCTGCATGTCAAAAATTGGGCCATGCAAACAAGGGAAGCCCAGTCCATGGGATGCAGGAAGCACATGAAAGCATGCTCCCTCCAGCCCACAGAAAAAAACTATCTCCATGAAACTGGTCCCTGGGGCCCAAAAGGTTGGGGGCAGTGGCATTTGATTAATATGAAAATAACAATATTTGCAAGGTATTATAAGATAACCTTTATTGTCAGGTTTTTTTCCCTGTGGATACTTTGGCACACATTAAAAATGAAATTCTGTTGCCTGTTCAATTTTCAGAGTAAAAAGTGTACACATACATAACACACATCTTGAGATCCTATATACATACATATGTATATACCTAGGGCTTAATATATAAATACATAGAAATATTAATCACTGTCCATCTTGAATACATAGCGAAAAGAGGAAGCTTGAGAATTCACAAGGTTGATACTGTATGGAACAAAACTGTAACTGAATCTGGATGTTCTGCTTAGGAGACCACAAAGCCTCCTCCCAGAAGGTATTTCTTTATTTATTTATTTATT
>JAEANM010007669.1:0-17564 GCA_017656035.1 Myanophis thanlyinensis | reverse complement strand
CCCCTCGCGGTCATCCAAACGGACCCCGTTTCTCGCGTTTTATTTAACCGATTTGGACCGGGTTTTCGGCTATAACAATACTATATTATCTTCTGGTCCCAGATGGCTCTATTACGAGAAGAGAACATTACATTACAATGTCTTATATACACTAGGGGAAAATTTGGGGGCTTATCTTCAAGGCTTCTCAGCAGAACAAGTGGGAACCCTATTCTGAGACAGGAAAGTATGCTATATTTAGAAAGAGCAAAATAATACAGAACATGCAGGTAGAGACACAATCAGTCTGCTTGCCCCACCAGCCAATTATACATAGTCCTCAACTTATAGTTCATTTAGTGACTGTTCAAAGTTACAATAGTATTGAAAAAAAGTGATTTATGACCTTTTTCACACCTATAACCATTGTAGCATCCCCATGGTCATGTGATTTACATTCAAATGCTTGACAACTCACATTTATGACAGTTGCAGTAACCTAGAGTCATGTGATTACCTCTTGTGACCTTCTGACAACTGGCAAGAAAAGTTGACAAATAGGTCAAAACTCACTTAAGAAATTTCTCACTTAATAACAAATTTTGGGCTGAATTGTGGCCATAAATTGAGGATTACCTGAATTATGGGCAGTGATAGTCTACTGAACCTAGAAATGGTTGGCTTTTCAGGAGCTGAATATCACTTTATTTACTCAATTAATGCTTTTTAGGGCTGCATATATAAGACAGTGACCGTTATTGAACTCATGGGATTCAGCCCAGGTTCTCTTTCTTCTCAGTTTACACGGCTGTTAATCTTACCATAGGTTTTCTTGATTGCTAGTTGAATACAATTATGAAACTGAGATATTGTAACATTAGGAGCTATGTTCCTGAAATTTGGTAATGCTATTTTAGAAAACTGAAAAGACATAAAAGAAGCAAATTTGTAATTTTCAGCTTCAAATCTATGTTATTTGTAGGGATTCCTTAGTTTCAATGTAGAATAATTTTAATATAAAAACACATTACATTGCCAATTAAAACATTGCTGCTTTCTCTATTTGGTGCATTACATTATTTTAAGGAGTTTTAAAAATATATGCATGGAAAATTTTGCTGCACATTTATCACCTTGTTAAATCAGCTGCATCAATTTCAAGAGAAAAACTGAAGATAGGCTGAAGATGGCTAACAGTGGCAGAGTCTATTCAGTTTAAGGGTTGCTATTAAGACAACTTTTCCCAAGCTAGTCTGGAATTTGCTATCATGGAAAATCTTGCCTTGGTCCATCACTTCTTACCATGCACAACAGGTAAAAACCTATCCTTGACTTGCAGTGATGGGATATTGTCCAATAACCTTACTTTCCCCTTTGACTCCCCATATTTGGTTGGTTTCCCATTTTTTATTACCCCAAATCTATCCCAAATTTGAAAACACATTTCACAATGAAATATTTAAGACAATATATTTGGATATACATGTTTAAATTCATAATTTAATGCATTTTTAAAAAAATATTCAGAAAAGTCAATGAATGCCATATAAAAAGCATACAGATTCAAATAGAGAGGCTTACCCATCTCTGTTTAGGAAGACTGGATACAGATTCCATTCAGGTCTTTAGAGTCCCTATCAAAGCATACAGAATCAAAAATAAAGCACTGGGAAGAAAAAAAAGCTACATTGACTGGTTGTTATATGATGGAGTACCAAAAAGAAATGAACTGCAGCAAGCTGTGCTTAAAGTGATAAAGGCAATTTTTCTTCTTTCAATATCTCTTGCTGAATAATAAAATGCAGTTTAATTTAACTTGTCAGATAGTGTTAGCAAAAGAGAAACACAATTGTGCTTTGCACCAATGGGGTTTAGGCTGACAAGTGTCTTATATAACAATGACAAGCCTTTGCAAGTGACTTGGCTATCCACACTGCCTTGTGTGTCCTTTGTAGCTTCTTTTAAATTCTTCTTCTTTCTTTTCTCCCAATGTGAATTGCTTTCCAAAAAGTCAGTTGGTTATGTATTAAAATTTGTTCTTAAGTTTCAGAATGGATATTCCACACCTGTATAAGGAGGTCGTTTAGGAAGACACAGTGGTGATGCAATGTATTAAATGATATAAATCTTGTCTTCTTTTAGAATGACAGGACAAATACCAGGTCTGTCAACATATGCATTCTGATAATGTTCTCAGCAAAGTTTCCATGCTGAAATAAAGTTTGAAAAATCTAGGAGAATTTTTCCTAACAAGGTATCTTTGTCCCATTCCTCTGTTGGATATTGGTTTTTCTCAGTAAACTCACCTTATAGTGGTTTCTTCTATTTCACTAAATCTGAGTGTTGAAAAATGTTTTTTTTTTCTGGGAAAGAAAAGCATTGTCTTCCATCTTTGAACATTTCAGAGATGCAGAATACATATTAAAAATATAACCATGCAGTAATATTTTTAATATGTAAATTTCAAAAAAAAAAATCTAACTGGCTCTTTCTTTTTGTATTCAGCTTATGTGTGATCCAATATATGTGAAAACTTGCATCTAGAAATATATGTATTAGCTCCCAAACTCTCAACATCAGCATAGATTGGTTAGCATAGATTAAGCACACAAAACCAGAGAAAGACAAAAGATCTCCAGATGAAAACCTCCCTTTAAAGGCTAAGTGTGGCTATAAATTGAGTTTACTTAATTTATTGCTTCCAAGAGTCTTGTTAAGGCTTTTATGACCTAATTGAAATATTGTCCTTGAAACATCTGTGGAATCTTAACAATTATTTGTCGCTGATGTACCTATGTATGCAACTAAAGTGAAAGCCAAATTTATTTAAGTTGGTTGAAGATATTAGATCATTAAAAAACTTTAAACAGTAAGAGAAATATGATTTTATTTGTAACAAAATGATATGCTGTTTCTTTGAAGTCACCAGGAGTTTTAATAATAATTAAAACTTTAATTTTAATTTTAATAATAAAAAAAACCTTTAATTTATAAATTTCTTCTAACCTAGGAAACTAGTTGTTTACCAAGTCAGTAAAGTACGGTCAAGAATGTAAAGAGAAGGATGACATTTTTATATTTCAAAATATTGATTATGAATGGAAACTTTTTTGTTTGCTAATACAGTGTTGAAATAATAAGGACCCAATACTCATTTAAAAATGCAGTGAATATACTTCATGGTGATTCACTATTTGAACAAAATAGAGGTTTATTGAGGCTATTCTATTTTATATGAACAACATATAAAATAGGTTTGCATTTGTTATTTTGGAACAGTTTTCAAAATATAAATGATATACGTATTTTAATCTAGAAAACCAAATGTTATTTTTGTTTTCCACCTGGAAGAGTATTCTGTCTAAATTTAGCATTTGGATATTTTGCTGTATGGTAATAGCAAATTCTCCATTTTTATTCAGGTCATGTCTATTTCACCTTGAATGATTCATTTTTCATTCATTGCTGAATCGTTTGACAGCAGGTAATTGATGGTGAGCCATCTTGAAAGGTAAGCAGATCAGTCCAGGCTAGTACTTAGATAAGGATCAGTTTGGGAAGTTCAAGGTTGGGTGGTAGACTGGGAATAAAAAATGATTTAGGAAAATCATAGTGTGCAAATCAATGCACAGAAATATCCACAAAGTCATCAAGTCATGTTATCTCTTATTTCTTATATTTTTAATCATACTTTATAATTTTAATGCTTTTATCTGAAGTACCCCTAAAATACAATGCAAAGCAAGCTTGTCTTTTTTTTCCAGAAAAAACCTGGAAGTCGCTGTTAGAAGAGCACCAGAGTTCTGCTTATTTGTGACCTTTTTGAAAATATTTGGTCCTAGAAGTTAGGAGGACTGTTATCTTTGTTGGGAACAGAGTCTTCTAATAGTTATTCTTAAATCTAAGCATCCCAAAGAGATGCTGAACTTTAAATCCCTGAAGATTCAACTAACAATTTTAATGTTAATGTTTTAATATTAATGTTTGTAAAATAACAGCTCTCTGATATTTTTGATATCTGCTATCAAAATTCTGCAATGGTAACTAATTTTAGAATTTA
The DNA here is from genome assembly GCA_017656035.1 of Myanophis thanlyinensis. NCBI lineage: Eukaryota > Metazoa > Chordata > Lepidosauria > Squamata > Homalopsidae > Myanophis > Myanophis thanlyinensis. The sequence continues at coordinate 13,525 of JAEANM010007669.1, read as the reverse complement.
CAAGACTGTAGGAAGAATCTAAACATTCACACCTTATCCCTTAAGCACTGTCTAAAAATGATTACAGAATAGTTCATTGATTTATGGCATAGTGTCATAGCAAGAAACAAACGAAATCAATTCTGCTTGTATTCTTCCATGGACACAGAAATTTACCTATTTTGTTGGAAATTTACATTCTTCAACAAAATATGGATTGGTTTCAGAACACAGACTGAATCAGTACAGATACAGGCAGATATTGATTTTGTTTAACGACTGCCCTGTTTAGAGATCATTCAAAGTTTCAACAGCAAATAAAAAGTAATATTATGACTGCTGCATGCCTTCACTATCACTTGGTGAAAATATAGGTATTTTGCAAATGGTGTGTGTTATGACTTTACAACTGGCTTCCTATAAGCAGAGTCAAGGACAGGCTGCTAGTAAAATCACAAGTCATGGTTACATGATGTCTTGTTTAATGACCAAATGAGAAGGGAGATCATAAGTTCAGCATGATGCTAAGTGAGAAGCTCCTGTAGTAAGCTAGAAATTCATATGGATCAGTGATCTTAAAATTCATTTTTTGTGCTATGATAATTGTCTGTTTCCATATTTCGAGTTTTTTGCTGCTGATTCATTAAGAAGGCTGAGAAGACAGCTTTCTTCTCAGACCTTATCTTCTTATATTTAAAGGTCATATTGTAATAATAATTCATTTATACGTAAAGGCACAAATTTGTTTTTTAAAGGCTGGTAAACGATGGCATACTTTATCAGTTAAAATGTGGTTGGATAATTTGGAGTTTAGCATGTTATAGAAACCTAGCATATTGTTTAAACCCAGCTATCATATTAAGCTAGCATAATTTATTTGCTTGGGCATAATTAAGTAGACAATGTTTAATTAACAATGATTTAGAATAATGTGCTAACCGAACTTTTTCAAGTCTGTGATATCCTTTAAAAGAACATGATTGCTGTTCTGCTATATCAAAGATAAATATTTGACTCTACTGGGATTTTCATCCTAGCAAGTAATTAATATTCACAATTTAATCATTTCATCTCTAGATAATGAATGAATTAAAAACATTCTCTTTGTTTATTCTTAGCCTCTATTCCAATTATTTCACTGGTTGTCAATGCATAAAAACATTGCTATGTGGCTTCATGTGGCATTAGTGAAGCCCCTCCTTTTTCCCCAAAGCCTTTGAGAAATCCAAATTTAGGAACTAAAGGTAAATCAAATGTAAAACGACCAAAAGATAATTTGATTTGCTTCTTTAAAAAGTCCCTTCATATATTTTTTGACACCAGTTGATAAAGGAAGCAGGCCTTCCAGAGATGGAATGGGACAACTTGAAGTGGCCAACTTGGCATGGCCAGCTCGCAATTGCCAGCTCTCTCACCTCTGCCAACTCACTGCTCCCAAGTTGTCTCAGGACAACTCAACATAGCCAGTTTGTGGTGGGGACAACTTACTGCAGGCAACCGGAGGGAGAGCCGGGTGGAAGGGCAGGTAGGAGAGTGAGAGGCTGGGTAGCATGCAAAGCAGTGACAATGGTGGTTAGGCACTTCCCATTTTCATGCCTCCCACATTGTCACCGCTGCTGTTGTACTCTGGGCTATTTGGAGTTTGGGCTCTTCAGCAATAGTGGTGATATTCAGATGATTTGGTGATGGCAGGGTTGGATAGTGGGGAGACATGGCCAATTCACCATTGCCAGCTTGTCATTGCCAAGTTGCTGCTGCCAGCTCACTGCCCTGCTGCCACTGCACGGAGTGGAGTTCCGTATGGTTGCAGTGGCAATGGGAGTGTAAAAATGGAACATGTCAGCCCACTGCCACCCTGTCCTATGCCTACCTGCTCAGTTGCCTGCCTGCCTGACTTTTCTTCTGGTGGGAAGCCCCCGGCCATCAGCCATCTATACTCTGTTCAGCCACTTACTTTACTGCCTGCCCAAGTTCTTCTAGAGCCTTCGGGAGAAATGGGTGAGATCTTGTATTAAAAATCAAGCAAAGAAAGGTACTTCTTCAAGACAGTCTCAAAATATTGTATAATAGAAATAAACAAGAGTTATTGTTGACTCTGCAGAAATCCCTCTTGATCTTAAAAATGTCAACCAATCCTACTAAATGCCAACTGGGCAGCATTAGGCAATATTATCTTTAATGCAATTATACATTGATTGTATAGGAGATTCAAGATGCACCAATAATACTCCATAGGTTAGCCAATAATGTGTTAAACTAGCTAATATATGGACAATTCAATTATTACCCTCAATAATAGCGCATATCTTTCAACTGTTTTACTTTTAAAATAGAGAACTCTTCATATTTAGCAGGGATACTTATTCTCCTTGTAAATAAAATTGCTATCTTTCTAGTTTTCCAGGGCAACAAATCAGCAAATATTCAAAGCCTGAATTTACATACTGATTCATGTTTGTCTGATTTAATTATTTAATTAACTCAGCCATTGTGCTATTCAAGCTATATTTATTTGTGATAAGCCACTCAAAAGTGGCTTACTTATTAATCCATGTTTTAATACAATATATAAACCTTGTTAGTGAGCAAATTAATATGTCACAATATTTGCATGTGAAAATAAGAAAATGGTGTCACATTGAATATAGGTTATTTTTTCCTAAATTCAGGTTCTATAACAATTGGAGAAAGTTGAGTATTAATTAAAAAGAGATACTGCCTATAGTTGATATAGAATATAATTTAAAGCATATTAATAAACACAATATTCTAGGATTTCCATTAGACCTACATGTCTTCAAGGGAGGTTAATCCTACATGTTTGAATTAGGTAATTAGATAATAATTTTAGCCTCAAAATTGGTTCTAGCAAGCTGCTTTTCCATATACAAATTGACTTTGCAGCTGTTACTTCCCAAGCCTTTGGCCAATGAATTCATGTTTTGTTCCACTGAGATGCAGCACATTGTTTATCATTCTACAATTCTATGACCAGAAATCAGTTTATTGTATGCCTCATATATTTTGTCCTGAGCACCTGCTCAGGACAAAATATATGAGGCATACAATAAACTGATTTCTGGTCATAGAATTGTATTTACCTCTCCAAAGAATCTTGTCTGATTTGAGGAACTTTGCTTTCGATTAAACACACCCCAATTTATTCTGATCCGCCATGTTTTACTTCATCCCTTTCAAAGGTACAATGAGATAGTTGAACACATGCAAACTTGGAAATAGAGGGAAGCCACTATTAAAAAAGAAGGTATTATTTATACATTCTTTGAGAAGTATTTTGATTTCGTTGAAAATTCAATGATGCAAAATGTATCCATCCCGCCAACTTCAAAGAAATTTCAGAATGATATAGGATTTGTTGTCACAGGCAGGGGGTTAGACTAGAAGACCTCTAAGATCTCTTCCAACCCTTTTATTCCATGTTCTATGTTCTAAGTCACATTTCTGTATTACAAAAGGGTAGCCAACTGGGGATCTGGCTTAACTTTTTCCTATAGTCTACTGCTGGATGATTCTGCTTGAACTGAATGTTGTATTGAATTGGTATGCATTGGGTATATGAAGGTTGATTCATGTGATAGTAGAAAGAAAAGATGCAAAAAGAAAGGAGTATGCAGTAGAAAGAACATTGAAAAGCCATAATCAGACACAGTGCTCAAGAAAACAAATTTCAGTCCCAAGGCCCATGAGGAGATAGCCATAAAATTTATGTTCAGAATCTGTACTTGTGATTAAGAATGTAGAACTATAGTTTTCCTGCTATGGAATTATTGGCTGACTCTTCTTTAAAAGGCAGAAGGCTGCTTTGGAAATATCAGTATATGAGATGAATGGGGAATAGCTGATGGCAATAGCACACAGACTTATATACTGCTCCGTAATTCTTTACAGCACTCTCTGGGCAGTTTGCAATGTCAACATATTGCCCTCAGCAATCTGAGTCCTCATTTTACTGACTTTGGAAGGATGAAAGGCTGAATAAACTTTGAGCACCATGAGGATCAAACTCCAGGCTGTGGGTAGAGTTTTCCCAATAGAACCTGTTTGGTCTGGTAGTGAAGGCATCAGGCTAGAAGAGAGCCTGAGTTCAAGTCTGCTGTAGTCAGGAAAGCCAGCTGGATGACCTCAGGACAATCACTCTTTCTCACTCCAACTCACCTCACAGGGTGGTTGTAGGAGAAAGAAGATATGTTGGATATGTTCACTGCATTGAGTTACTTGTAAAAATAATAAAGACAGGATATACTGTGAATAAATAAAATAATATAGGAAAATGTATCAACTCAATCTAACCTACATGAGTTTGAGGAATGGCCTGAAACTTTTTTAAATCTCTAAGAAGATAAAATCTCTATAGCATCATATGATGCTGTCTTGATATCATGAATTTAACTGCCAAATCTTCGTATCTGTTTGATGTATTATAAATTTGGCTCAGTTTGGTTGACACTGGATGATGTCAATTGAGAATCATGGTTGGCCAGCAAAACCCTCTTTATTTCCAAAGTTTAATGTAAGTCTGGATCTTTTTGTATGCCTAAGCACTAAAAGAGAAGGTGTCAGCAGACTTGAGGAACACAATTTGTTTTACATTACACGAGTACAAACAATATTTAGAGAAGATAAAACCCTAGAGAGGGCAAGAAATCTCAAACTACCCAATTATAAAAGATTGTTACAGTGCTTAAACTAGAAGGTCAGCAAAATGGAATAGAATATACAGCAGAGAATATGGTCTGGAACCCTGAATTCTTCAGCATTTCAACATACAAACATTTGTTTCAAATGCATTTGTACATTCTTAAACATTGTGGACATGGATTTATCTGTTAAAGTTGCACTATCCACACTTATGACGTATGTCTGGTTTTGCACAGGACTATGAGGTACAAAAGACATCCAGATGTACAGGTGTCCTTGGGAAAGTAATCAACCCGAAGAACAGAAAGTTGAATTTTTTTAAATATAATTTCCTAATTTTTTTATTTCTGTCTACAACAAAAGTCCATTTTTGAAAGGAATGTCCAAAGCTGCAATGTAACTTTTAACTTTTGGACCACCTTGTAAGCAGTTTATCCTTTATGAAGTAATAGATATGGATTTCTGGAAGACTTAGAACTGTCAGTGGAGATTTTCACGTTGAGGATTTTGTAATTTCATCAGTTTGGTGATTTGTTCCCACCTACAGTTGAATTTTATTTCTCTGAAACAGCAGTCAGCTAAGCTTAACCATATGTTTCCAAGGACAAAATAGAGTCCTCATCTTTGATCATTCTACAAATCTCTTAAAGCAAAGTCATGATAAGTGTTTGAATTTCTCAAATGTCAATTTAGGCTCTGAATAATCTCTTGAGTAACTGGGCTCACTCCATCCTGTGTTTTTCAAAAACGCTTTTAGATAAACAACAAAGGACTTCAAGTCAAAGGTCAGCTTGTAGGTATGGGAGGACAGCAGAAGATAGAATCACACTGACACTGCTGTAATATGAGGGAGAATGCAAGTTCTTGTAACTAAACTTAAGAAAGCGTATATGAATCTGTAATGTAGATCAATCGTTGATCAAATTCTCAATTTTCTACTAGCTTCAACTCAGATCCCTTACAAAAAACAGACCAATGGAAACTACTGCTGCATTTTGAATTATTTTTGAATTAGAGCTACTAAATAAGAATTATTTAGTTGAACTTTATTACCTTTATTATTTATAAGTAATCCAAAGATATACACATTACTCCTTCCTCTCCTATTTCCCCCCACAAGAACATTTGAGGAGAGTTGGGCTGTGAAAGAGTGACTGGCCCTAAGTCACCCAGGTGGTTTTCATGCTAAGGCTGGTCTAGAACTCACAGTCTCCTGGATTGTTGCCAGCATCTTAACTACTAGAACAAATAGGCTCAGAACAGAAACTGCAATAGAAATTGCTCTGGTGGTATGCACTAAGGATTATTTCTTAATGGACAGATGTAAGATTGGTGCTAAATCTCTGGTGTGAAGTTGTCATTATGACTCTTGTTAGAGTTGTAAGGGGATAGCTAGCTAGTTTTTAAAATCTTCCTAATAATACATTTAAAAAAGAAAAAAAATAGAGTGCCAATAATAGCCTAGAGAATTCTTTAGCCAAACTTTCTTGTTTTTTCTTTAAAGACATTTTGCTTCTCATCCAAGAAACCTCTTCAGCTCTGACTGGATGATGGGGAATAGAATGATTTACATTTTTTTAAATAAAAAACTCGTATATTCCTGGCAGACAAGTGATCATCTGCATCCTTTAAGGGTCCTCTTGTCTTCAAAGAAAAAACAAGAAAGTCCAGTTGTCTTCTGAAAAATCACCTTTTGGACAACCATGACCTGGATGACTACAGACTTTTTGAATGGTGTTGGAATATGAACGGATTTCCAGAAAAAAATGCAGACTATGGGAACCATTAATACTACTCAGGTGACCATGAGTGGCTTCAAAGACTCTCTAAAAATGACCAGCTGTCTGCAAGGAATATAAATCCTTCCCCACCATCCAGTCAGAGCTGAAGAAGCTTATTGGATGAGAAGCAAAATGTCTTCAAAGAAAAAACAAGAAAGTCCTGAAAAATCTTGAAAAATCACCTTTGGGACAACCAGGACCTGGATGACTGAGAATCTCTACAAACTTTTTGCTCACTTACTTTTACCCTCTTTTTGTAATAAACATGTAAATTAAGTAGATTGTTTCCATTGTAAGCTGAGGATCAGTAAAGCTCCTGTGCTGGGTCAGAAGTATGGTTGAACCAATTGTTTTAGAAATAGATCAGATATTTTATTCATCAAACCTCTTGCTAAAGACCACTTCTGAAAAGACTAAATGTGAAATCAACTCTTACATTTCTTTGTCTTCAGCAAGAGAATAGTTAAATTTATTTGCCAAGCAGGAACCCCCCAGAGTTGTTTTTCTCCACATCTTCCATAGGGAACATGGATTCACTGTCCAATCATCTTTCAACACTTTTGTCATTTGTCCACAAAGCTCCATTCTGATAAATGGTAAACAAAAGAAAGCTCTTTGCTGTACACTCTGCTCGAAGTATGTCAAAAATACTTCAGTCTTCACACAATTTGCTGCCTTGTATTTACTTCAAAGCATTAGCTTTGAAAGAGAAGAAAATGGACATTTCAGAGGATTGCAGATAGATGTACATTTCTGGTGAGTGTGTCTGATCTTGAACCTGATAAGCAGGTTCTACTAGGAATCTGCTCCCATTCTAGCATGTGAATTTGCTTGTGCTAGCTTCTGTGAGGTGACACCTAATGATAATCATATATAATCACACATAAAAGGTTACCAGCCTTAGATGTATCAGTTCTATATGCAGCAATTAATAATAGTTTGGAAGCATTCTGGTCATTATGCCATAGTCATATCTGAAATCAGTTTTACCTAAGTACGCTCTTTCTATGCATGCTGGGTTTGCTATTCTAGAGATAGCCTTACAAGCCAATAAAGCCCATAAATGAGGCATAAAGTATCTAGGGCCAGAACTCTAAAATGTATTTATTTAAATCAAATTAAATATATACTCCCTGCTTAAATAATAGCCCCTCTCTTTTACCATATTATAAAATAGTATTTGGACTTTAATATTTGGAAGGACTATAAAGCCACAGGAAAAGTCACAGACTATACCATAAACATAGATCATTAGATGAACACGGCAGAATCAAATTTCCCATGTGCTAAAATCTTTAGAAAATTATGGGTGAATTATTCACCTATAATTTTTTCATATTCATCTACTGGACATACACATTATATAGCTACATCGGTATAGCCTTATACTGTAGTTTACTGCTGGATTTAACAGATTTCAATGGAATTTGCTGAAAGGTTACTAGATTACCATGATCAATGACAAAGTCAAGGATGTCTTGGAAGGTATTTTCTGTCCTTGAAGCCTTTATCTGAGTGGGTGGGCTCATACATTTCACTTTGAACTAACATAAATGGCTTTTGTTTTTCTTTTTTCTTTGTGGCTTTTTCCTACCCTGAATTCAAATTAGGAATTTAGAGAGTTTCAATCAGAACAAAACAACAAACCTTACGAGTAACAGGACCTCTCATTCACCACAGCTTTGAAAGGGAAGACTTGAACCCTGGCTATTGTTTTGCCGTCTGGTAGGTCAAGGTGTTCTGAAGCCTCCCCCCAGTTCTTTTTGGTGTTGTGACATTCTATTCTTCTTTTATTTATTTTCCTTTTTTTAAGTATATACATTTCTTTTCATAGGCTTCCTATGCATTGATAATCATAGCAATAAAAAGTCCTCAGAGAAAGCTAATGGAGAAATCTGAAACTTATGATCGCCATTCTTTTATATTTCTTTTCAGGGAACGAGAGTTCCCTCAGGACTTGCTGAACTGATCCAGGGAAGAATCGACAAAAGCAATGGGATGGGACGGGGCGGGAGGAGGGGGGAGGATAAGAATAGGCATAGGAATAGGAAGCCATTATCTCAAGCCATACCATAGGCAATCCTGAGCTGGCAGAAATGGGAGAGAATCTTGTTTTCTTCAGCCAACTCTTTTCTATCTGACGATAACATTCAAGAGTTTGCAAGTCAGGGATGTGATGGCTAAAGATAACAGGGGAGCCAGGTTAACATATTTCTTCTCTCTCAGGGAAAACATCTCACATTTAATTGTAAGGGATGTTTAGATCCTTGGAGAGAGAATATTTGTCCTGAGATTATCTTGACTTTCACATTTCTGTCTTGTCAGTTGAATACCACAAAGTAAAAAATTATTCACCATGTACACATAGTTCCCTCTGCTGACCAAACCCCTGTTTGACACGTTATTATGATTTTAAAGATATAACAGGTTACTTCTATAAAAAAGGCAAGAAGTAATCCCATCTCTTTTTCTGTTATACAATGCTTTAGATTCCAAAAGAATGCAGGACATTTTTTTTTGGTAACAAATATATTATTTTTAACATGATCTTTATATATAAAATGTGCTGTAAGCTAGTTTGTATGTATCACCACAACATTTTAAAATGATGACAAATTAAAGCAGGGGTGTCAAACTCGTGGCCCACGGGGCAGATGCATCACACACTTGCCACGTCACACACTGGCCATGCACCCTTGGTTTAGCAAAGGGGAAAAAAGTCACAATATGTCACATGACGACGTGACACTGCAAGTTTGACACCCCTGAATTAAAGCAAGTTCAGAAGGATTTAAGTGAAGTTGAAAGGCTCAGGCAGTGCAAAAGGAACAAAATATCTTGGTATTAACAGGTTTGTCTTGAATCTATTAGAACAGCACCAGTTTGAAGCTCCACTACGTGCTCTATTAAGTAACTATTACTGTTCCAGGCATGATATCAGCCTTTGATTAGTCAGGCTGACATTAAACTGGAAATTGGAACTTAATCAGGTGCTTCTGCTTGGGTGAACTGATTGCATGATAACCTAAGCGCCTGAATTTTCTTTCTTTGGCTATACAATTAAGGATCCTGTCAGGCTTTAAAGATTCTTTCTGGTAACAAAACCAGTTGGAGCCAATTAGAGTGACAGTAAAGGAAAAGTACATTTTTGGTAGAGATGGCAAATCTATTTAGAAGGGACAAGATTATTTTGTATCTCATTATTTTATTCATTGCCTTTTTTTGGAGAGTGCAAAGTCATCTACATGTGAATCTCTCCTATGTTTTTGTATACACTAATCTCCTGAGATAAGCTGAATTTAGAGAGAGTGACAGACCTGAAGTGCCTGTGATTGAGTGAAGACTTGATTCTGGCCCTCCCCAGTCCAGTACTAATATAGATAGTTCTTGACTTATGACCACAGTTGTCCCCAAAATTCCTGTTGTTAAGTGAAACATTTGTTAAATGAGTTTTGCCCCATTTTACTACATTCCTTGCTACAGTTGTTAAATGAATCTCTGCTGTGAATAAATTAGTATCATGATTGTTAAGTGAATCTGGCTTCCCCATTGATTTTGCTTATCAAAAGGTGATCACATGACGTTGGGACACAGCAATGGTTATAACGATGAACCAGTTGCCAAATATCCAAATTTTGATCACATGGTCATGGGGCTACTGCAAAGATCATAAGAATGAAAAATGGTTGTAAGTCACTTTGAACAGTCACTAAATTAACAGAGGACTGTCTGTATCTAAACTATTACTTTATGTGACCAAAGACAAATTGCCGTGACTGAGAGTTTGTATCAGTCTTCCAGATAAAGTTCATTATGGGATGGCTTCAGATGATGGATATTGTTTTCAAAATCCTATTGTCATCAGCAGAAAACATGCTTTTGATTTTGCCCTGTGTTAAAGGACAATGTACATTAGCCACCAAAACAAATTAACCCAGACTTTTCACTTGAGGTACAATGGCCAAGTGTCAATATGCTACACAAAACAGACAGTTCTTCATATCCTAGAACAGCAGCTGAGTGTTTGGTTTTCATGGAAAATAGATACACTCATGTGGTGCTTCTTAATAATAAAGGTGAAAATCTCTTCTAGTATCTACATTTTGAATGTTTATTAAGGAACAAGGAAAGACACAGTTAGTTCTTTTTAAATTCGACACAAGTTCAGATGGATACATGTGAAGATCAAGTTCCTTGGAGAAGACTATATTGTTGAGAAACTTGAAAAGAATAGAATGACCAGCAGCAAAGTGGATGGACACAGTTATAACAGTGATGAGTGCACTATTGGGAAGAACTGTAGGTTGGGAAGAGATGCTCCTAGAGAAGATGTATATATGTGGTCACTAAGAGTTGATGCTGATCTGATAGCCTGTCATCATCACTGTATATTCTGCAATTGATTGTCCAGTATTTTTAAAAAAAGTGTTTACTCTAGTTTTTATCTGTACTCTACAAGCATGATCCCAGGTTCAGGCTGTCACAACAGCTAATGATCATTTGCATGAATTAGAAAAAAGGAAAGAGTGATGTTTCACCAAGCTTCTGGAAATACAGTTCCTAGAAGATTAAAATCCAAAGGCAGCGAACATATCTAGAATCAAGCCATTGAAATGAAGATATAGAATTAGACTTGCAAAAATAAATTCTTGTTCTAGGACCTGATAATTGGTGGCTGAGTTTTTAATTTTACATCTGCAGTTCCTAACAGGAGTTCTGAAGAACTTGAATGGATTGATTGGGATTTTTATTTCATGTTCTTAGAAGCTCTGTCCTTTTAGATTCTTCGACTTTGGAAAACTGTCTTTGGACTCTGGATTAATTTAATGTTTTACTTCTGGTTTGAAATTTATGCATCAATCTTAGCCCGGCTTGTCACTGCTTATAATTGGCTTTGATTTGCTGCAGACAGTAAGATTTTGATTATAGGCAAGCAGATTTGTTGATGGCCATGACATGTTATTGCATAATTATTGGATGTTTGGGGAAATCAGTTTAAACATTTTAGTATAATCCAATGTTCTTTTCATTAATATTTTTATCTGACTGAATGTCATATAGACATTTTTTCAAGCATTTAAAATTCTAATGAATTCTAATTAGAAAGTTTAATTAATTTAAATTATTGCTACTTAAGGTGGTATGAATAATTATCAAACATCCATTGCTTTAAAGCAATATTCTGTGATATTTATACTTAGAGGAGAAAAATTCCTGATAAACTCATATTCTCAGATAAGCATTTGAATCCTACCACCTCAGATTAATGACCATTAAGGTTTAATGTCTTTTATTATTATTAATTGGTCACAACAATGTGAAGTCACAGCTGCCAATTCTTTAGCTGTTGCTGATCTTTGTACAGAGTTTAAAATGTCATAATGTATCGATATAATACATGTGTGGATCCAAGCAGTATGGTCTTTTGTAATTGACAGATGGAAATTTTGTAATGCTGTCCAAGATCTTTTGATATTGTACCCAGCATGCTGATAACCAGTGGGAATATTACATCATAATCTTTCAACTTTGATCTTGACATTTCTTAAATCTCTAATTCTTTGTCTCCTATTATCCTCTTGTATTGCCACATCAATTATCAATACTTTCTTCTTTTCAAATACAACTTAAATCTGGTGTTTTGTCAGCCGAAACATCATTGATTTATATCAGAATATAAGAAGGTTGCTTATGCCTCAGTGCCCTTGCATTCCAGCCACATGCACTTTTCAGTCCAGCAATACTGCTTCATGTGACAGTCCACGTAGTTTTCCTCTGCTGCTATTCTTTTAAAATTAAATTAAATTTAAATTTGAATGATGTTTCTCAACTTCCCAATTTGAGCCCAGGATATGTGTGTTTCATGTTTCTAGTCTTGTGGGGTTTTGATGCTCAACATCATGACTTTCATCAGGTGCTCCAGCACTATCATCAAGGATGGGTCAATGTCGATATGCCAGTTTTGTTGTAATTTTTAGTTTCTACTTGCTGTTTCTGTAGTGGTTAGAACACTTCAAAGAAACCTTAAATTAGCCAATTCCCAGTATGACCTATGTTTTTAGCAATGCCAATTTCATTGCACTACTTCATTGGACATTGAACTGGACTTGATTGCAACTTATGAAGTTCAACGTGTAGTTAATGTATCAAAGAATAATAAAACTGCTGGCATAGACCAGATTCTGGTAGAACTTTTGAAAGCTGGTAGAGATGATTTGGTAATGGAGCTGATCAGGTTATAAACACTTATTGGCACACATGTGTTCCTAATGTTTGGCAAAAAGGAGTTATTTTAAACTTACCAATGAAGGGAATCTCAGTGATTGTAATAAGTGATGAGGTATTGCTCTTCCTTCTGAATGATGAAGTGTCCTTGATTATTCTCCTTAAGTGCCTCCTTAAGTGCAAGGAGCAATTGACAAAATGCTGTGGGAGGAACAGGCTGGGTTTCATCATGGCTGCTCACATCCAATTTTCATGCTAAGCAACATTATCCAGCAGTGTATCAATTTCAAGCGATTACTTGCTATAAATTTTATAGATTTCAGGAAGACTTTTGTTAGTGTACACCAGGACCTCCTGTGGAACATCTGTGGAATATTTGGAACATTGATGCTGTTAATGCCCATGTTTCACTGGTGTAGATTATTGTTGGCACAACAATTGTGTTATAAAGTTATAACTTGGTCTTCTTATCTATTGTTCGAGCTGACCAAATAGGTTGCAAGTGCTGGAATCCTGCCGAAATTTTACCAATTTTCTGTTTGACATTTGCACCCAACCTATCATCAGATCCAGTTTGGCATAGTATTTAAGGCATCTGACTAGAAATTGGGAGACTGTGAGTTTTAATCCTATCTGGCCATAAAGCCAGCTGATTGACCTTGAGCCAGTCATTTTTTTCTTAGTCCTAAGAAGGATGCAATGGCAAACTACTTCTGAAAAACCTTGCCAAAAAACCTGCGGGGATTTGCCCAGGCAGTTTTTTTGGAGAATTGGAGATGATTGAATGATAGAAGAAGAAAAAGTCCTATAGGAATCTAGAGTCTGAGCCATGAAGAATATGTCTCTTGGTCCTCTTACTGGTCTTGTTTCCTCTCTCTCTC
>JAEANM010007668.1:0-17565 GCA_017656035.1 Myanophis thanlyinensis | reverse complement strand
TCTTACTGAAATAAATTTCCAAATATTTTGCTTTCATGGCTCTCTGAGTCAAAAAGGTTCCCGACCCCTGCCTTATATAATCCACGTGCTCAATGCTTTGTAGTCTGACTGACCGTTTAAAATCTCAAGCAGAAGTTCAGTTATGTCAGATCCATTTGGAAATTCAGATACAAGGGATGCAATTCAGAACTTCTGCATTGAACGTGTATCCTATTTTGCACCTTTCATTAATTAATCCCAGTCTTTTCAGAATGGCTGACATAACACAGCATGCTACATATTATTATGCAAAATATGTCTCAATTATATTCTATTCCTTTTTCCTTTACCAAGTGCCACAGATAAATGTTGACACACAGAAGAATACATTACCAATATCGATACAAATATTATTTATAAAGTTGTTGTCTTGGTTTAATAATCCTTCACTGTTACATAATAAATGGGTTTTTTTTTCATTCTTCTCAGTAGGAACATATATTGCAGGAGCCTAAAATAAAGGGGGTGGAGATTACAGGCCTACCTCCATTCGGTTTTCTTGCTCCAAGGGCTTTATTCCAGCAAACATGTCTTGTTCCTCTTCAATCCCACCATCCGCTTTCTCGTCTTCTTCCTTAGCCACCTCCTGGGGATTTAAATAATACACTTGATAATCATCTTCTTCTTCTTCTCCTCCAGCAGCGCCATTTTCCTCCACCTCTTTTGGCTTTGAACATACCCCAGGACTACTTTCATCAGGGCCATGGAGATCATCCTCTCCACTGCCCACTTCCTCCACAGGTTCCTTTGAGAGTTTCTTTGTGGAAGGGCTGCTTCTGAGAGTGGGCTCGGTTGCCTCAGAGAAATACACTCCACCGTCATCCTCAAAAGTATCTCTGTAGCTTCTGCTCAACGGGCTGTCTGTGAAGCTGAATGTATTGCTTGCCTCTGCTCCAAGAGCCAAACTACTGTCATCTAAAGTCAACTCAGCCAAGTCCGGCTCCAAAGAACTGTCCTCACTGCTCATACGACGTTTCCCACCGTGTTTGCTAGCTAAGTTCTTTCCCACCGGAAGCTTGCCCTTGTTCGCAGCTGTTTTGTATGAAGCTTTATCACCTTCTGCTGAAAGTCTTCTCAGAACCCGCTGGGGGCCTTCAGACACAACTTTCCGTTTCCCAATAAGTTCTTTGGGGCGCACAGCTGGCTCCTGAGAGACAAGTCGTGACCTGTCTCCTAGCTGCAAACATGTCCCCATGGCATCTGTTCCATGGCCTCTCCCTGAATCAGAAAAGTTTTCTATACACGGTGGCCTGCAGTTCCTCTGCTGGATGGCCTTAACCCAACAAAAGGAGTTCTTTTTGTCAGCACTGCTGTAGGTGATGCCTGGAATAGGATAGGCCTCCTCCCAATTGAAGTAGCAAGCTTCCACAGCTGGTTTGAATCCATGGAATAACTTCTCAAGAGACTTCTTATGCTGCCCTCTTTTGACATTATCTATTACCTTCAACTGCCACTGCCTTAGCTGCGTGCACAAGTCCCTTCGCCTAGCCGTATGGAAGGAAAGAAACAAGTAAGAGGCAAACGTGACCTATTAAAAGCAAACACCAAAAATTGTTTGCTCATTTAATTTCTTGTTAATCAAGTACACTTACATTTTATCAGAACTCTAATATTCTAATATACTTAATACTTAATTTCATTTTTGTCACAGAAAAAAGCCTCAAATGATCAAAGCTCCTATGAAAATTCCTAACACTGATCCTAGCAGCATTTTAGTTAACTGCCTATACAATTTATTGCAGAGTTCCCCAACATTTCCAGCTTTGGGGACCCGTGGCGGGGAGGAGAGGGGACAGTTTGGTGTAAGCAGCTTGCCAGCTCACACACACACAGCTCCATCCATTTGTGCAAGCAACATGCAAATGCATCTGCCATTCATTTAAATGCGCTCGGCTGCTGATCGCGTGAAGATGTGCACACTCGCCAGCCATTTCCACAACCCGGTTGCAAACCCCTTACAGCCCACTAGTGGGCTGTGGCCCACAGGTTGGAGACCCCTGGTCTATTGTGTTTGGCAAAGAAATTCAAAGGAAATATTCTTAGGTCCCAGTGAATATGCTTCATGTTTTGATATTGTTCCACAAATTTTCATAAAATTGAAAACTGAGGGTTGTTCAAGTCGCTCCAAAAAGCTTATCTTTTTTAAAAAAGAGTTCTTTGTGCTCTGTTTTGGAGGTATCTTTCAGATCCTTGTCTTACTTGCCCTGTCCCAGATATGAACATTACTGAAAATCTGTGGAGGAACATATTTCACCATGTGGTGAAATGCATCCTGGGAAAACTAGGAATATTTCATAGAAGGATTCTGCAAGGACAAATGGGGAAAAATTCCACAAGCAAGATCTTAGCTGCCTAAAGGAAACATTTAGAAGCTGAGGAGTTACAAAATAATGACTGAAATGCTGTCCAAACTTTTGCATCTGCTATATTTACTGTTTTCTTAAGTTGAATTTTCACATAAATAATAATGCATTCAAACTTCCACAAAAAATGTCATGCTTAATGCTATAGTCTACCTAAATTCTAACAGCTGCTGCTTGCTTAGGAATTCATTGAAACATACAATTTGAACATGATGCCTACATTTTTGTACTTTAGTGTCTTTCTTTTGACAAAAGATGCAGATAATACATAAAGTCTAATGATGCACTAGCATCAATGATGTTACCTAGTTTGGGTAATAAAATGTCTGCAAGAAAACAACCAAGCTCAGAGAGCACCAAGGACTCCTCATATGTGGTTGTTTCTAGTAAAAAGATAACAGGGCTGTGAACAGTGTCCATATCCAGAGACTGCTGATCTGTTAGGTGTAAGTTATAGGTTTTCAAAAGCAAGATACATGTTTTTAATTAAAAATTTAAAACATGTTTGAAAAAAATACAAAGCAAACCTTTTTATAGAAAACATGAGAACAAATACAGCACTACTCATTCTGACTATGTATTTGAAGGACGAATAGTTAGAACACGAATTCAAGAAAGCACAGGTTAAAGTGACAATCTGACATGAAAGTTTTTAGAATATTTTAATGCCACCCATATTTGGAGTAAGATGCAGTCAAACAAAGAGACTGGATACAAACTTTACAATAAAAATAATATAAAGTATCCATTAATAGACTTCTGTCAAAGTCAACTATGTTATGGACTTTCAGAATTACACTTACCGATGAGGGCTGATGGTTGGGTCCAAGACAGCAAGTCTCCAAAGAACCACCATCTCATCACACATACTTGCACAAGCATGAGCAGCAACTTCTGATTGGCCATTGCTCCGGCCAGTGTGTCCACTTGCACTACTATGGGATGCGGATGTCCTTACACTGTACCACCAGCCAGTTATCTGTAGACAAATGATGCAGAATGTCAGATGCTCAAACTTTTTTTCATAATCCAGTAGACTGTACATTATTCTACAATTCTAACTATTGTCAGAAACGTGTGAGACATTATAAATCACAGAGTTGGAATTCTCTTCTAATCCAACCATCTGCTCATGGTAGGAATTCTCAGGATATCCAGCTAACATTTGGAAATCTCATAAAGTGGAACATCCATACGCTATTCTAAGAGGTAGGCTGTTCCATTATTTATTAAAAAAATCTTCCTGAGTATGGATTTCCTTGTTTAGCTTCCATCCATCAGTTTTTATTCTACCTTCAAGTGTTACGGAGAATAAATCCATACCCTCTTCCCACGACAGTTCTTCAAATGTTAGAAGACTGCTATCATGTCTCTCTTAAACAATCTCAACTTTAGCTTAAGTTATTTTACCATTCATTTTAGGGTTTAGCTCTTCTCCCCCCTCACAGTTTTCTTCCATCTTCTCTGCATTCTTTCCAGTTCCTTACTGTCATTCTCATACTGAAAATGTCCTGCTTTATTTGGCCAAAAATAGCACCATCACAGAAAAACATAGGCTGAATATATATGCAATAGAGCCTTACAGAGATAGTATTTAAATTACTGCCTCTTTTTGGGCTAAACACATTTAAAAAATAAACCACCAAAAATTGGCTAAATTCTAGAAATGGAAATTGATGGTGTCCAGAGGACTACAATAGCTTGTGGAATAGCCACTTCTGTCCTAACACTATATTATTGTACTGTTAGGTATTTGTTGAATTCATCACTTTCCTTAAAATTTCTAGATAAACGACATGACCATTCCATTCCACACACAAGTTTCTGTGAGAATTTATTTAACAAAGGAAATAATACCTGTTCGTATGTTAGACACTGGTCTGTCAGGATCTCCAGAAGAGGAGCTGCATTGGTATCCCGTCTCTTAAACATCTCACGTACAATTGAAAGCAGGTTCCATATGCCTTCAGGTTCTCTTCCTCTCAGGGGGCGTAACAGACAGGCCCACTCAGCAGCAGCTGGGGGTTCCGTAGAGGACAGGTACATGGAATTCACATCACTGTACATTTGGAAAAAGTGGGTGAGGGGAGGAGATGGGAGAACTTCAGACTGATGCTTGAACATAGGATAATCATTTATGAAACTCTGAATGTATGGGGCTTCTTTATAGATTTTATCACCTTCGTCCATCTGTCCGATCAGGAAGAGTCTAACACTGTTTAGTAATATAGAAAAAGGACAAGAGGTCAGCCACCAAATGTACGGCAACTCCCTCCCACCAAATCTTTTTGTGTCACTTCACTCCTCTTTTTCAACTGTTGTTTAATGTAGTCATTTCATCCAAATTAAATTTTGTGATGTTAAAATTAGTTTTCCCTTTGAGCTGCATAAGGAACATCAACACTGTAAAATAATGTGGATGAAATTTAAGAAAAACGTAGGTTATATTCTCAACACAGCCATTTTCTGATTGGCTCTTAACACTTTTCCCCAAACACATTGCAGCATCAAAATACTATATAAGATCCACATGCAGGTTTCAAATTGAAAATATACACATGGACAGAATTGATTGTAATCCATATACTATTGATACTAAATCTTAAAATTTCAAACAAATATTTTACATAACTATATAATAGGCCAATGACCAGGAGATTTGGCAGGTATCTTTCCAGAACCCCTTCTAGAACTGGTTTCAAGAATTCTGTCTATGTCTTTATGCTTAAAAGTAGAATAACAGCTAATTTAACTGGACAAGTAAGTACTAAAGGAACATTAGTACTTATTAGTGGAGGAAAGTTCCACCAATTGTGGCAATTACACTGAATAGAAGAGAGGCTCTAAAATTCCTCAAAAATTGGTCACAGCAAATCACTGAGCAGTTCACTCACTCTCTCATGAGCTAAAACAAAGAGCAACATTTATTACTGGTAACAACTGTAACTTTGAATGAATCTAATATAGTGTAACTTTTTTCATCTAAAATAAGAAACCTAATGGGTTTCCTAGACCAGAGGTAGTGCAAGTCTGTTTTACAGACTGGGAAATTGGAAATAGCACAATAGCTGTTTTAGAAATCGTAGAACCAGCCCTTGAAATCCTCATCTTTTGAGAGCAGGTAGGAATTGGAGTCTCAATGGCATGAGTTCCTTTAGGACCAATATGAAAGAAGAATTTCCCAGCACTCCAGGGAGACAGGTGATTCCTTTGTTTTTATGATCCACATTACCCTGGTATCATGATCTTTAAACTGGACCATTGAATAGAGAGAATGATTCAGAGGTTGGAGATTTAGCGTCTCCTTTTCAGAAACAAGAGACGTTCTTCTCAATGGCTAGGATAGTCTTGTCACAAACAATGCTTAATGAAAAAGTCAAGAATTTTTTAGACTGCATGTGGCTACATTATAGCTGTCTTGTACAAAATTGCTAGAGAGAAATTCCTAGAGTATGTTTTCATATAAACATTTGTGTTTCTGCTGCTAAGCATTTATTTTTGGCTGCTATCTCCTTGGGATTCCTAGCTTTTACATTCTTCCTGTTCAGGGTGAATGCTTTGCATAATGGTTTGTTCATCCCAGAGCTGCACCCTCGCTGGATCCAGCAGGAAGAACAAGACAGTGAAGAGGTCAGCTGTGGGAAACAATAGTGGCAGTCCATACATCTAGAAGCTGCAGTAGAAATATATGACGGACTGCAGGGCTCCCAAAAGGGCAGCGGTTGGGGAGTTGGCGGGGGGGGGGAAGAATTACACAGGTGAGTAAGTTGAAGTGTTCCTGTGGTCATAAATGTGGATGAGCCCAAATTTTGATCTTGTGATGGCGGAGATGCTGCAATGCTGTAACTTCAGAGACCAGTCATAAGTTTCCATATTCAGTACCATCGTAACTTCAAATGGTTGCTGAATGAATGGTTATATATCAAGGACTATTTGTATGCAACTTATGATTTACGTGTTGAAATATAGCTGATCAAATATATATAGCTTTCCACCTACACTTTAAAAAAAAATTTTTTTACTGTCTTTCTAAAGTTACAAAAACAAATAAGAGTCTGGAGGGGCAAGATGCTGGTGTTTGCCTCTGACTTTGCAAATCTGCACAAATCATAAAGGAAGAAGAAACTTTAAGTTACCTAAATACAACAGGAGAGGGACCACAAAATTTATGAAGAGTTTTCTTTATGTTGTCACTTAATGTAGATTCATCCAAGTACCAGGTGCTTTGATCAGAGGCAGATGGACCAGCAGTCGGATCTTAGGAAAAAGCAGATACATTCTTTTAGTTGTTCCAAAGAGTTTGTTTCCCTCTCTATTTAAGGTTGCAAGTAAAACAAGTAGTGAGCCTTAATTTTACTACATAAATACTGAAACAAATATATATTTGAAACTTGATACAATGTACCTTCCTACTACTTAACAGAGGAAAAGTTTCATACAAATAACTCAAGAGAATCATGTTTTTTTGTGTGTCTTTTAATGACCCCATAATCCCATACAGCAGGGTGGAGTCAGGACAACTGAATGGAGCTGAGTGTTTACTGGACAGATGCCCTTCCTGTCACCAATGCAGAATTCACAGCACATAATTACTCATTGTGCCCAGAGAGAGAAATATCTGCCACCACCTAGGATCAAATTCACAGCTTCCTGATTGTGACACGAGAGCTCTACCTCTAGGCCACTACGCCATTACACCATTCCCAAGAGAATCATGATCAGTAGACTTAATCTGCTACACCTCTATGTTTTTTTACTTACAGACAGCCTAAAGTGCTATCATTTCAAAAACTAAATTTATTTGCATATTTGAAAAAGCATTGTTTGGATTATACTTTTTTAGTATAATAAATCCAAAGCATTATTTATTACCTGGGGCTCCACATACAGTGTTGATGGCAGTGGACTGAGAGGATAGCAGCTCATCAAGTAGACGCTGAGCAGTTGGAAGTATCTAAGAGTAAGAAAGAACATGTGATGCTGATTTTAAATGTTCTTCCAGAAATGAAGAACTCAACTATGTTTATTCAAACTAGCAAGAAACATCTGGTTTTGATTAAAATTACCATGGTTATTAGTCTTTAAGACAATTATGTCTATTCCTATTAAACCTTAGTATTAATTCTGTTTCACTTATATAATTTGAATATTTTTCTCATTTCAGGAACTGCATAGAAGCTTTGTAAGACAATAGTAAGAATGGAAGAATGCTGCAGAATACAAGCAGTCCTTAACTTACAAGTTTAATGACAACTCAACATTACAAGTCCTAGAAAAAGCGATTGCCCATCGCAGCACTGTGATGGCACAGTGATTAGAATGCAGTTGCAGTATTGCAGACTAATTCTGCCAACTGCCAGCAATTAAATTCAGCTCAAGATTGACACAGCCTTCCATCCTTCCAAGGTGGGTAAAATGAGGACCCCAATTGTTGGGGAAAATACACTGACTCTGTAAACCGTTTAGAGAGAGCTGCAAAGTTCTAGTGCTATTGCTAGTGCTACAAGTGTCACGTCATCATCACAGTCACATAATCATAATTTGATTACTTAGCAACTAGTTCATATTTGACTGGTTGCAGCATCCTAAAGTCACTGATTACAATTTGTAACCTTTCTTGCTCATTTCTGGCAAAATTACACATTGGGAAGCTGGATCCACTTAACCACCACATGATTCATTTAACAACTGCTATAAAATTGTCTTAAAATCAGGAACTCAGCATATAACAACAATTTACAACAGAAATTCCCAACTGTGGTTATAAGTAAGTGGAGGACTACCTGTAGTTGACCTTTCAAAATGACACCCTAAATCTCAAATACAAGCTGCTTGGCCCCAGACACTACCAAAGCTACAAATCCTCTTTGCTACCAACCATCAGACTTTAAAAACAGCTTTTAACTTAGGAAATTAATGCTCTGCAGAACAAACCAAACATTCAGGTTCCAGCATTTTTTTATTACACAAATACCTCTAAATTCCACATAGGATTTTTTTTCTAACAATCCTATAAGCTGTACAAGGGTGCTTAAAGGCATTCTTAGAAAATAGTGAAAAACCACAGCCCATAGTTTTGTTTTGGACATGTTCATGACACAGGCAAGGATTTGAGGGCAGAAACAGCATCTACAGACTTAGAGGAAATGACATGGTACATTACTTCACTTTTGACAAAGGTGGCCAGCCCTTCCAACAGCCAAATCAGAGGAGGAAGAGGCGTGGGTGTCAGGTCAGCAGCAAGGCAATATGGGAGCTCCGAGGGGGAAGAGGGAATGGAGCTGGCAGAGAGAGAGAGACAGAGATGGAGCCTGGGTCATCCATCAGCCCTCAGATGGAGAATCAACAGCCCCCAGGCCTGGAGGTGGCTGATGAGGAAGAGGAGGAACAGCTGAGTCCAGTGCCTGATGCACAGCTGCACAGAAGGCAGAGGAGAGCAGTGGAAAGCCATGAAGTGATCCTGGGGAAGGAAGAGCCACAGCTGCTAGCAAGGCCCCACCCTAGCTCTGGGAATAAAAGGCAGAGGGCAGAGATGAATAGATATGGCAGACAACTATTCATCTTTTGGCTGGGTGGACTTGTTAGCCTATGTTGAAAGAGAAACATTTTGCTGGGGCTGCCGGCATTCCTAATAAAGGAAACTTTTGAGTTCACTTCAGAGGGTTTGTTGTGTTTGGGAAGCTGGATCAAAACACAATTTTGTAGCTACTTTCCTGCCATGTGAAAGGCATTTTTAACAGGCTGGTCTTTGCTGCCCCCATGACAATCGAGTGGCACAGTTCATGCCAACCTCTAAAAATTATAACACACTCACGAACAATATTTTGCTGAGAGGGAGGGAGAGAGAGAGAGAGAGGCAGAAGCAGAAGGCACCAGCCTGAAGATGGCGAGTGGGACCTCGCTGAAACATTGCAAAGATACTCTCAGACTTACACAGGAAAAGACCCGTACACACCTAGATCTACATACCTGTACCCGTGAAAATCTACGAAAACATATATAGAAATATAGATACACATACACACACACACACCCATCCATCAATATTATTCATACTTGTTTGTCTGGAGTCTAACAGTGCATGAACAAATGAATGAAGAAATAAATATATAGAACTTTTATACAATAAGCTGGTATAGTCAGCCAATATAGAATGAGATCTATTAGCTGCTCCTCTTCAGCCAGTAAATGTTTTGGGCCTGACCTAATTCTGTGTATGTGTATGCTTTTTAAAGTATTAATATTCCTGTACGAGTATCCATTTTTAAGAAAATGTGTTTATTGCATCAAACCAATTAAAAAATAAAAAATACCTACATAAACAAGGGTTGTTATGACAGCTGGAAGGTAATCTCATAAGGTAAAGTACCCCTCCCACCAAGATTTCCAAAAATTTTCAGCCCTCTTTCAGCCTTCTTTCTTTGTAAAACAATACATTTTAATAAATATAAATTATAATGATCAATATTATAAATTATAATTCAAATGTTGAGAGAGTACATATCAAGAATCTTACTATAAATAATATGTGATTCCAATGTTATATAATTATTATTTGGGGCATTTCTCATACATAAAAAATTCTGAGTTTTATATCCTGAAATGTTGGGGATACATTGAAGAGGAACATAATGCAAACTTTATCAGCAATGCTCTCTAGTTACAGCAACAATCTACAGACTATAACTCAAAAGTATGGAAATGATAAAGGCTTAAACAAGGTGAATTAATATTCCAGCTTTGAAACTGCACCTTCAAACATCAAGTATACATAACATTTTATGTTGTATTAATCTCATGTTAATACAATGAGCAAAAATCTTATTTCAAAGTCTGTCTATTTCATATTAAGATGGTTACCCTCCTAGGACCTCAGTTGATTCCCCCAAAACCTCTAGCAAGTGTGAAACCTGGACAGTGATGGTATCAGGACCAAACTATATGTGATTAAATGGAATGAACTACCAAGAAGCATTTTTATCTAAGTTAAGCTATTTTGTTCTATAGAAATTTTTAAAAGATAGCTACATCAGAATCAAAACATCCCAAAACAGATTTACTGTAAATTCATACTGTCAAATATAAAATCTTCATACATGAAGGAATGAAAGTTATTTCTATGACCTTATGTATTCCATAGCTTCTAACATTAGTTGTATTCATCTTATTCTATTTGCTATGTTTGAGGCAAAAAGTCTGGGTCTCTATATACTGCATTTATGTGCTTCTTTAGGACTGGATATCATGTGCTATAAAAGGGCAACATCTGTGTTACTTCCATGGACAAAGTATTAACTTTTTTAAAAATGTATTTTTACTATTTAGTAAAATATATTTCTTCAAACGTAAATATGTGAGCATTCATTATTAACACAGAGCAAAGAATCCAATCTCTGGAGCAACGTTTACTATATTACAGATGTGGGTACTCATGATGAAGTAACCATTATTTTGGGCAGGTAGTAGGAAAATGCTATACAGGTCTCTAGTAAAAAAATTGGAAGAAGATGATGGATTCATCTAGATGTCATACCTCCATGGACACTGTAGGAGCTCTTCCAGTGACCTGCAGCAAGCATGTGTGCCATGTTTGTCTTTCTGCCTGAAGACAGCATAAACTACATGTGCAACAAACGGCTCTGTTGGAAGAGAAGATGAAGGGACTTGAGGAATGTCCTTGTATATCCAACTTATTTATTTATCTATTTATTTATTTAGGCAGTTTATCTTATTCATGAATTTATTACTGCTTATTATAATAAGGTCTGGTGAAGTGATATTTCTCATTAGAGACAATTTGAGAATTTTTAGATGAAAGGCAGAAAGCCCTTCTGAAAGATTACCAGAAAAAGATGATTTTAAAGAAAAAGAAGAAAATAAAGGGTTAGAATATGAAATGGAACAGAAGAATATGACATACCTAGTAAAATATGACTTCGCTGGTACTGATTGAGGCTGTTGAGGAACTAACTAGCAGTTCCCAGACTAGGGATGTAAAGATGCCACAATTCCCTGAATACAGGGCCGCCAAGTACCGTGTCAACTAACCCTAAATTGGGGAGAACAGGAAGAGGAAGCCTCGAGTTTAAATGCTTCAGAAATATATACCAATTCTTGATATCTTTGACTGAAGCAGGCAGTCAATTCTTTGTATGGTTTAATTTTGCAATAGGTATTCAAAGTTAACTAACAATGTCTGCAGTCTTCTGCCAAGTCAGGCTGAAAAAAGCCAAACTAAAATGGGAAGTGTAAGGAGATTGATTTAACCAAATCCTACTTGTAGGAAGCTTGACAGCTGTAGGACTAGAATGACACAATTCCCATGGAAAATGATTCAGGGTCACCTATCATAGAGAACTCTGAAAAAACACCAGGTTAGAAATCTTTTTTTTTATTTTTTATTTTTATTTATATGCTGCCCATCTCACTCTGCAAAGCAACTCTGGATGGCTTACAATAAAAATAATATTAAAATATTAACAACAGTAGATACAAAATTAAGAATCAGAAGGCAATGATGGTATAGTGGTGGTATCTTTCCTATTAATCCACCAACCACACACATCAGGACCCCAAGCCTGGGGGCAGAGCCAGGATTGATTGCTCTTCCAGAAGACCAAAAGGTGGGGCCAGACCATACTCAGATAGCAAGTATCCTAAGAACAAGAAAATTAATACATTTTTAAAAACTGATTGCACAATTATTTTAATTTCTGAGGTGGGCAGAAAAGAGGCATGTATGCTGGTCTTTGATCTGACTCTAATGGAACAAATTTGAAGAACCAATGGTAGAAATATGCAAGAGAAGATTAACGCATCATTTTGGAATTTATGGTAGTGAGGTCTATAACAACTTAGCAGAATTAAATAGGTATCTTTGAATATTAGGGAAGCAGGTTTAAAAACCTGAACAATTAGAAATTAGCAAAAAAGACCAGAATAGCAAAAGAGAGGTGAGAGCTGCCTGAAGGCACAAAAGTTTTCTGAGAATGAAAACTGCAAAATGCTAGCCAGTATCTAATGAATGCATAACTGAAATGTGATAGTAATAAAGGCAAGTTCTACTGAAGTAGCTCATAATATTTCATGCCAAGGATTGCCACCAGCTAAGGAGAGAAGCCTCTAACAGCATAATGTTCCTGAATGGTTTAGTTTCATGCTATGGACTCAATATGCAGCTCACTTTTGGCCTGTCCCTTTTAAATTCATTAAAAATGAACCCACACTAAAATAATGTTAATTGAAAAAACACTGGGTTATGAAGTATCTTTACTTTATATACAGTTAAAGGAAAATTAAATGTCACCCCTTATTTTTCTGCGGAAGCGAAGGCAAAAGCAGCCATCTTCAGCAGGAAACTCTTTCTTGGTCTGGGGGAAAACCAGCAAGAGATTATTCCCCACTTGTCCAATTGGTGCAAGTGGTATCAGTAGGAACAAGGACTTTTTTCATGCTTGTGTTTTGTGTGCATATGAGATCATCATTGAGAAGAATCAGAAAAGAATCTCCATGCCAGAGGACTGTTTAGTGTACCTGTGATGAAAGTAGAACAAGGCTCCTGTTTCATTTCCATGTTGATGATCATGTATCTAGCAGCTAGATATATGCCTGAACGACAGTTTTTTTGTTTTTAACCCATTTTGTAAAAATGCTGCTATCTGATAACTCACAGAATCCCACATATATTTTCAAAGGTTGGGGAGCCCTCAACAGATCATCTCCCATATCCTTTCCTATTCTTTTATTCAGCGGAAATAAATTATTTGTTAAGAAGAACTATTCATAATTATCAGAACATTGGAAATTGAACATCTCAGAAAGTTATAAAACAATTATAATAAATAGATCTGAAGCATCCCAAAGATCAGGATGCTACAAAGATAAACAGAATACAAAGAGATGAACTAAAATTCATCTTGAAGTCATTTATCGTAGACTGAACGAAAACCAAGGCTGCTTATCAAGCAACATTTGTTAACTACCATTCAATGCAAGAATGTATGTGTGACGTTTAACTATTGCATCATGTGATATCACTACTACATCTAACAGCAACTTTTCTTTTTCCTTATATTTCCAGCAAAACTGTACTACTCCCTGGAAATTAGAAGTGTTATTGCTTTTTTAAGATTACTAAATATTCTGTTATTACACTTTTTCATTTATCCACAACTGATGGTATATTTATGATTAGACTGTATGAAAGCTTAGGAGATGCAATATAATTAAATTCTGCTTGAGGCAGGGAGGAAAGGATAGCCACAATCAAAGCTATGTAAGACCTTGAGTGGACTAACTGTATGATACAGGAAGTCACATATCCATTCTAAGGAACTCTCTTCACCAACATTGCTATAATATTTGATTATAGATATATACTGTCAATTAAATATGTTACAGAATAAATCAGAGAATAAATAAGTCTACATTGATTGACAAAATAGTTGAAGTGGTTGCTGATCTAGTGGAGACAGCTGTAATATGAGATGCTAGGAAGATGTTTCACAATCAAAGGCAAAGAAGATCTGACCCCATCACAGATATATTCTCTCCTTTCCCAAATGTCTTAATGGGTCAATGAACAATATGAAATCAATATTACCACATATGGACAAGAAATTGTAGAATAGCTCTTATCACTAGGAATCTAGGAATATTAATGTTGCAATGAAGGAAAAAATTATCTGATAATTTATCTATTTGTATCCCACCCTTATTATTTTTATAAATAGCTCACGGTGGCAAACATATCCCAATTATTGGCTAATTACTACAAAATTATTCCTAGCATAAAAGTATACTTCCTCAATTTTTCAGTACAGGTAGTCCTCCACTTACGACCACAATTGAGCCCCAAATTTCTGTTGCTAAGCAAGACATAGTTAAGTGAATTTTGCCCCATTTTACAACTTTTCTTGCCGCAGTTATTAAATGAAATATTGCAGCCGTTAAGTTAATAAAATGGTTCCCAAGTGACTCTGGCTTCTCCATTGACTTTGCTTGTCAGACGGTCACAAAAAGTGATTGCATGACCTGGGACCCTGCAACTGTCATAAATATGAGTCAATTGCCAGGCACCTGAATTTTGATCACATGATCATGGGGATGCTGCAATGGTCATGTGAAAACATTCATAAGTCATTTTTTTCAGTGCCATTGTAACGTGAATGGTCACTAAATGAACTGCTGTAAGTGGACGACTACTTGTATTGTTTGATATTAGTCAAACTGTAGGGATTATGAGAGAGCCAGTTTGGTCAAGTGGTTAAGGCCCCAGGCCAGAAAGCGAGAGACCGTGAGTTCTAGACCTGCTTTAGTCAGGAAAGCAATCTGGGTGACTTTGGGCTACTCATACTCTCTCAGCCCAACATACCTCACACCACTGTTGTTGTGGGAAAATGACAAAAAAGTTTTGTGAATATGATCACTGCCTTGAATTACTTGTAAAAATAATACGGGCAGGGTACAACAAATAAAATAAAATAATAACATATGGAGATCATCACATTGGTGAGGCCTATTTCCACATTCCTGACTTTTTCAATAAGAATGGCCACAATTGTGAGAGATTAGTTTGGAGGAAGTTCTGAACGGCAATTAAAATGGATATACATAGCACTTCTACTGTTTTGGAAAAAAAGCATAGGAGCAAGTTAACATAAGCACATCTTGACTACTGTTTTCTCTGCCTAAAAATTTTAATCTATATATATATTAAAGCCAAATACCACTCACTCATCATGAAATCTTCAGAACTGTAAAGCCTACAAACTTGAAATTTGGCATGTATGTTCCATTCGGCTTCTAGGTGCTCGCTAAGAAAGGATTTTTCGAAATGACCATCAGATCATTAGTATTTCTTACATAATGTATTAACACACTCTGATGTTAAGGAGTTAGATATTCTACTACTCCTCCCCACCTGAAAAGAACTCTGTTCCAACTGTCAGTTGCCTCACATTCCATTACCTCAGTTCAAACTGGCAGACATTCCACTCCTTCACTCAGGAGCATTCTGGGCCTTCTTACTGTACTAAATGTCGCTACCTCACCAAAATGTCTATGCCTTCCACCTATGGAACTGTTCCAAACTCAAGGCGGCAGCAGAGATATTCCCTTATGAGTTTCAATCACCGACCACCACTGAGCCAACAGATTGTGAACTGAATTTCTCCTGCATAGTATCCCAGCCCCAAATCACTTCTTATACTGACCTCCTCAGTTCAGATGAATTTGTTCCTTCTACTGTAACACCAGTTAAAGGGAAAAGAGAGAAAAAACTCGGGAAAAGATTTACAAATGCAATAAGGAAAACAGCAAAAAAGTAGTCAAACTCATCCCCAAATCAATAGAGAGGCTGTAAAAAGTATGCATCTAATAACCCCTATGTTAATCAGGCAGCTATAGCTAAATACAATAAAATGATATCACAAATCAAATCAATATCTTGGACTAATAAGTATTTGTCTGGTTTTAAATATGAACACTCCAGGGAAAAGGTTGTTGATCTTGAATCTCGGTAACAAAGCACAGATATCCAGCTAGTCTCTAACAGAGCAGAGGCTCTGGGTAGCCACATAATCCATTGTGTCAAAGAAACCACTTTAAATGTTTACTAGCCCTCTTTATGAAACTGCCATGATGATGTATAAAATTCCTTAGGCCTATGCAACTACTTTGGGGCCAGGATTCTCAAAGGGGAATTGGGAATAGACTGTGAAATATGCTTCTCAGAATGTAAGTAGTTAGAGACAATCAGCTACTTTAACTAAGAGGATTTTTTGGGGGAAAATACTCCATTAATAAAAAAATAATTAATTGGGAGGGGGTTGAGATAAACTGGAACTTTGTTTTTTGCTACTATTTGAAAAAGAAAAAAAATATGCTTTTTAATTCTATAGAATAAATAGGCATCCCACCTTATATGCTTTGACAGGTAGCTGATGGAGCTCAAACATGAGAATTGATTTCTGTCTCAAATAAGTCACCTTCATGCAGGGAAGGGAATATCAGTATCCATGGAGGAGCTGTTCTGTTTCAGGTTTCTGCAAAGCAATTAGCACTTCAAGCTCTGATTGCTCTGATTAAGTTGCATGCACATACCGACAAGACAGTAGTTAGTGATCCCTTAGTAGCCAGGTCTGGGGATACTAATCAATCAACAATTTTATCCAATGACTTAAGCTTGTTGTATTTTCTTCCTTATCTAGGCTTGTTTCACAGATCTCATCTGCTGATGTTAAAAGAAGCAGGGGTAAGATAAGTAGGAAAAACAGTATTCTTTTAAAATTACAATGGAAGTTAAAAAAAGAGGAGGTGAACAGCCAAAGACATATGAAAACTCCAACTCCTAAAATTGGAAAAGGAGGAAAACCTACGGTAAATAGTGTGTAGGGCTTATCTGTTCTGAGCAGGTTCCAAATAGTAGCTTTCTTGTGGAAAATAATCTAAAAGCTAGGCCACAACTTCTGATCTACTAACCTAAAGTAACTACCACAGAAAAGAGAAACAGAACTTTGTTCAAATTTAATTACAAGATTTTGTAACTTGTGCACCAAATACATAATGGTTTTTCAAAACAGATTTAAATCACAATATAAACATATTTCAACAAAATGTTATTAAAACTGAAATCCTGACTCAGCTCCCACTTTCTCAGAGTTTTTGCAATACTGGCATTTTAATTGTTAAATTCATTTAATATTTTAATCCCAATCTGTTCTTAAACCAGTGCTACAAGATTTTGTTATTGTTAGGTAAAACATTGTACAATGTTTTACTGCAAAATGTTTAAAAGACAGTAAAATCAGATGAAATAAAGTGCTAAAAGATGACTACTGTATTATTACCTACATAGAAATGAAGAGGTGGATAAAATAGTCCCCAGCTAAGCACTTAGAAGAGATGGATAATGAAGCATTCCAGACCATTCATCATTCTATGCATGTTTTTTTAAAGAAAGTACCATAATGTGGTAGTACATTTGATGCAATTTCATGTTTGCTATTTATTTTGAATAATAAAGCATGTCTTTATGTCTACACTGCATTGGCTTCCTGTGGCCTTCCGGGTGAGATTCAAGGTTTTGGTACTCACCTTTAAAGCGCTCCATGGCTTGGGACTGGGGTACCTACGGGACCGCCTGTTGCCACCATCAGCCTCC
>JAEANM010007667.1:0-17566 GCA_017656035.1 Myanophis thanlyinensis | reverse complement strand
TTTCTTTTTTTAAAAAAATCTCAGTTTATTCACTTTATAACTGACATACCATTTACAGAGAGAAATGAGAGGAAAAAAAAGGAACTCCGTATTTCCTCAAAACTTTTGACCTGCTCATCTCATTTTCTCAAACCATGTTGCACTGTAAAAAGGTGTGTGTGTGTGTTTTGTGTTTATATATAGATATATAGATATATATATAAGTACACTTACAACCACTACAACACACTTTGGATTAGGCAGAAAGTAGTTTGTTTAGAAGAAGCATCTTTGCCTCAGGAAGACCCTATCTTGAAGTCTTTACATTAGGTAAAGACCGCAGGATTTAGTCTTCAGTGTAATTTTTCCCATTCCCTCAGTTATTGGCTTAGGAGCATTTCTTTGCTCAACAAATGAAATTATCCACTCCTCAGATATGCAAGAAATCTATTTTTTTTTTGACGTTGAAAGAAGCATAATTATTAAATTGTCAGACTCTTTATTATGACGTACTGAGGAATGGGAAAAAGGGAGATAACTCCACTGATTAAAAACATTACTGGTTTGTATTTGAACGTGTGCAAGTGTATATGCATTGTCTTGTATGATGGCTTGCATGTGTGGAATGCACTGGACACACATATAGCCATACCTGCTCCTGCACAAATGTATGTTAACAGCCAGCCATTTACCTAACAGGTAACATAAAGACAGCAGATAGCATAACACATCAATAAGGTGCTCAAAGGAAAAGAGTGGCTGCCACTCTTGGAATGGGAAGCCACGTTAAGGTGCTTCAAAAGGTTTTTTTTTCTTAAGTATTTAGTTTAGAAAAGTACAGATTTTTGCACGTGGTGATGGAGAGCAAGGCCAAAAGTTCAGAGATTTCTGACATTTATAAACAAGGACTTTTTGTTTTATGGTTATTTTTGTTGGTAGGCCAATGAAGAAAAACAAATCCAAAGTGCGGAACCTGAACTATGTTTGACAGTAATTGTTTTGCCCGATCATTCAGTTGCTTTCATTTAGCACCGTTCCTTTTTCTTCTGATTTACAATCCATTCCGTAGTTATTGAACATACAGAAAGGTCCAAGTCACTTGCAAGTAGCTGTTTGTATTTGTGATCTGTTTCAAGAATCCAACCATTTATTCCTCTGCTGCTTCTACATTTGTGTAAGATCTGGATTTGTTGCTATGGAAAGAGAGGTTAATCTCTTCCACATTTCAGGCTTTGTGTAAGGACATCATACACAAGAGCATAGATTAACTGGAGATAAAGTGAACTGGGTTCAGACATTAGTGCACTATCTTTCCCCAAGCATTGAAACAGTCTCTTAACTTTTTTTTTTAAAGTGCATTAACATGAAACAAACTGGGCATTCACCTGCCCTTTGGAAACACTTCAGAAGTGAAAATGTCTAATTTCTATAAATTCAACAATGCCAGCAGCAAATGGGCAATATCAGGATCAAGCATGCA
Source organism: Myanophis thanlyinensis (assembly GCA_017656035.1). Classification (NCBI taxonomy): domain Eukaryota; kingdom Metazoa; phylum Chordata; class Lepidosauria; order Squamata; family Homalopsidae; genus Myanophis; species Myanophis thanlyinensis. The sequence continues at coordinate 16,107 of JAEANM010007667.1, read as the reverse complement.
ACTATTCTCAAGACAAAAATTTTCCAACGCAGCAGCGCTGGGAGTGATGTAAAAAAGGTGGAAGGTATTTGTTTTGATCTTTATTTCAGGACTATCCAGTAATTTGTACAGAGCTTCAGTGACTTCTCTTTATTTAGTTTACTTGTGCCATTGCAGCACAGTTGGATCCCACTTTACAGGTTCTAAAGAAAAAACCATTTTTCCAAGAGATATGTGTATGTGTGTGTGTGTTTCTATTTACGTGCCAACATCTATTAGGAATAAGGCACTATGGAAATCTCAGCATACTTTTTTCAACCATGCTAAGATATTGCATGCGATACAGTCTATTTTTGTATATTTTATATCAGAATTAAGTCTTGGAAAACGGATTTAATCTTTAGCATCAGCACCAAACAGCTTTAGATCAGGACTCTGTGCTTATACACACAAAACCCATACAACTACACAGCTGCAGTTGCTAAATAATTGCCGAAGAATCAATAGTAATTTAAAATTACTACTGGGTATGTTTGTGAATTTTAAATTTGTTGTACAGGAGAAGTTTGATCAGATTGCCCACTAGGCCTAGATTAAATTATATGCCTATATATCTTCTGATTTGGAGACCCAAATGAATTTGTAATATCACTGGGGCAGATAATTTACCCTTCCATCCGTTAGGTCTAGAATGAAATGAAATCTTGATTTCTCATGCTATTTCTCAGCAGGAATTTCCCTTTGTTTTTTCCTTACCCATTCACAAATACATGATATGATTCAGAAAGCACAGAGTGTAGTAGAAAAGTGATAGAAGCAAAGAGGCAGCAAAGTTCTGGACTCAGTTGGATTGGATTTAGTGAGGGAAGCACTAAGTCATGAAGCATAAGTATATTTGATCTCTAGGCTAGATCTCAGAAGAGCCTGAGAGTAAATCAACATTTTGCTGAAGACAGCATCAACTAGGGGCAAAAGTAGGAGTGCCATTAAGTCTTATAAGGCCACAAACTGGGCAAAACATGAATTCCAAGAAGGAAAGCTTTACTGGGCAACAGTGAAAGGGGAGCAAAATGCCTCAAGCCCTTTAATATTACTTTTGAATAAACTGAATTGTGTGCATGGGGATTAGGGAAGATATTTCTGTGGGAAGACCTAAATGTGAATATGAAGAGGGAACTAATTAACACAGCTTCCCAAATCATTTACAAAGTAGAAAGATGACAATATTCTTTGTCTCTTTCATGTGTAATGTAAAAGGAAAGACATGAGTTTATTATTATAAAATAGGGAAAGAAGGCACATGATTTCAACCTTAGCTGAACTCAAGTTTGGAAAACAAGGACAGTTTCGCTGGAAGATGGAAAAGTGCTTGTGAGGGCAGATAACTACAAAAGAAGAATTCAGCAGCAGACAGAACAATGATGAGAAACTGAAAGAATCATAGATTTTTAAAAAAAAGGAAAGGAAAGGAAAATGAAGAGCACTCTTCTGCTTTCTATATGCATGACATGCTCAGGATTTGGCAGAGTTGTACGTCAAAAAATGGAAAAGATTTTGCTTGGCCTTGATCATATCCCAGTTACATATCTCCAGTTTATGGTGTTATGACTGTTGGTGTTTCCTATTCTCTTCCTTCCTGCCAATAGAACTGTTCAATCACAGCATTTCTCTTTAAACATTTTAAATTTCATTCAGACATAAAATGCCTAGTAGGCTCTATCTCCCTAGCTTAATCAGAAAATATCCATTTAAATTAGCTCTTGGGGTTGGACTAGAAGACCTCCAAGGTCCCTTCCAACTCTATTATTCTGGTGTTGCCCCATCAGTAATAAGTGGGGTTTGAATTAATGCTTCCAGAGAATCCGCAGAATATCAGAAATCCAGGTTGTTTATTTCATAGTGTATTTCATTAAAAAATGGCAGTCTGGAATTAATCAGCGAGCTCATTAGAAAATGTAATTCAGAAGTGATATACATTAGGGATGACTGTATATAACAGACGTAAACAAATTATTTTCACCTTTGGAATTTTCCCTTTCCAAATATGAACTAAATATTCACATGTATTCTATTTATTCTTTTCACCTAATTAAGCCAGTCTTAATATGGAAGGAGAAAAATGGAATCACCAACAGTTTCATGAAGACACAGGGGTACACAAAGTCACAGTCCAGTGTTTTAGACATTTCATAAATAACTTTTTTTTTAAAAAACAACAACCAAAAACAATCCCTTTACTTCCTCATCTGCAACAAAATAAACAGCAGTGGATACAAACTTCTTGTAACAATTACAAAAGAAAACAACAATACAATTCCCCAACTTTAACATTTCTTTTTTTTTTTTAAACTCAAGACTGCAGCATATCCTTAAGGGCAAACTTTTCAATTATTTTTTCTTTCTTTTCTTTTTTTTAAATAATGTTTTCACCAAAAAAATCCCACAAAACAGTCTTGTACCAAGAAAAATGCATTTAAAAATAGAAAATATTACACAACAAAAATATGTACCCTTCCTTTCCAAAAAGAGACTTCACAAAAATGTAGAAAAGATTCCAACTATTTGTTGCTTTCTTAAACATGTAACCTTCAACCTAGGGCACGAGTATTTATCAATTTAATTTTTGCATAAAACATGGAAGATATAAAGCAACTATTGTGTAGTTAAAAACAGCCAACTTCCTTACTCTGTTCTACATATTTTAGAAGAAAGGAAAAATGATATTTATGAATTGATTGGCTACAGTATAAAACCCAGATACTGTGACAAGTAGGGAAAATGTATCTTTTAAAATAATAATTTGAATATATTAATTCAACGCATACAAGTCCACTGTACTTGATGGAGAGAAACAAAGAAGAAAAAAGAAATTTGGTTTAACAATCTATAGGGAGAACAGCTGTTTTTAAATAGTTTACTTTCTAAAATCTTTGTAGCCATATTTTAACAATAGAGGATATATTTCCTTATATCCTCAAAGTGCAAGATAAAAGGGATCTTCTCTCGATCACAGTAGTTAAATAAGAGGATAAATCCATTTTCTATCAAGGACACAATCTCAAATTAAGGTCAAGTCTTATCAGTTTGTAGAGGGATATCTGATAACATAATAAATAAGTGGGGGATGCAAAAATGGAAGTCATTTCTACAACATAATTTACTAGCCAAGAATCTTCTAGTGAATATTGTGTAATACTGCACTTTACCTCATTATTAAAATGGATGTGATGAAACTGATAAACTGCAATGTCTAAATGCAAACTAACTTATTAACCAGATTAACATTGGCTCAAGTAACTTATGTACTGTTTCTACATTCCACGTGATACTTAAAATATGTATAGATTCTATTACTGGAAAATATCTTGGGTCTGTTACTGAAAACTTTCAGGAGTACATGCTTCAGGGATGTAAGACAGAACCAGCAAAGCTGTCCAAAATGTGGGAGTTTGTCTCTAAGCCCCTGGTGCCTTGGATGATTGGCAAAGGAGGCCTGGAAAAAAAAGTTGTAACTTGTTCCTTTAGTAACTGTGCATTTTTCTTTCTAAAACTTACAATATTTTAGCTTTTTAGTTTCCAGTGCATTCTTCCCTCAGACTATTTCAAAATGAATCCCCAAATTTAGAAAGATACAATACTATAAATCAGATATTTTAAAAGTGAATATAATGTGCAAATGCAAAGCCAAAACAAAAACAACAAAATCAACCTTATAAACACAGTAAGAATGATCTAAGAAAGCTATCTAACCCTCCAAATGGATGAATTTATAAGCATTGGTTAAGAAATGGGATAAGGCTACTTGGATATTTCTCTTTCAGCATCATTAAGTATGCTCCTGTTTCCTACCCATTAGATTTTCATGTTTCACTCACTGGCCTTTAGCTTTTGAAATCAACAACAACAACAACAAGGTTTTTTGGTCTACATATTACATATTTAAAAATTTACCAGCAGATCTTTGCTATTCTACCTTTGTGGATGTAGAACAGATTATTTCAACAGCATTCTGAATAACTATATTCAAGGGCAAAACTATCTTGGAATAAAATCTGTAGGTTTGCATAAATTCCTGGTATACTCAATCTGATCTCTAGTACAATTTTAGTAGTTTTAAAATTTCCTTCAAACTCAGTATGGCCCTTGTTTAAAACAGTAAGAAATGCCCTTACAGGTCACTTAAACTATGCCACTTTAATGCCAAACAAAAAACAACTTCTAAAATACATTCTAAATGCTGGGTGTTTAAGGAAAACATGAATAAGAAACATGAAGATACAAATTCCTGAATTTTCACTACTCTAAGTAAGATAGCCTGACCTTTAATGAAGAACACAATAATCAGTATAAAGAAATAATCTGCTTGAAGTTAAATAGAATGCTGTTTTTCAAGCATTATCTTCTCTTTTGAAAAGTTGGTCTTCAATAACTTTTATTTATATTATAAAACTATCATGATGTTTTTAATCACTTCTAGAATATTAACTATGAGAACACTAGTTAGACAAGTTACCTCCAATATGCTGTATTTGTGTTTTTCATTACTTTGAAACTTCTGGAAGTGACATTTTACCTCTGTACTTCCTAACAACTAAAATATGTAGAATAAGAATAAAGCTGTGCCATGCATTGAAGGATACTATCCTAATATTTCAGCAACACATTCAAGAAGACACTGTATAAGTTAATAAAAAATATAATAAAATCCTAATTATAGATTCTCAATATCCTGTAAAACATACTTTAAGTAAATGTTTGGCAAAGGTTGCAACTTTCCCCCTTTAAACAGGACAAACTCAATGCTTTCCATTAGAGGAGTTCAATAATAGGAATGAGATATAGTATGTCAAAAGCAGAAGTGAGATTCAATCAGTTCGCGCCTATTTGCTAGAACTGGTTGTTAACTTTCTAAGCAGTTTGGAGAACTGCTGCTTCAGCTGGTCATTAGGGCAGAGAACCAGTTGTTAAATTATTTGAATCCCACCACTGGTCAAAAGGAATTAGCACAACATATCTACTTCTGTTGCAGGTCACAATCTTCAAACCAAATTGTATCATCTTAAATATTTACCTTTTTTTGTTTTAAGACATTCAGAAATATTGGACCTCTTTGAGGATTTGTTGAATAATTTTTTGAAAAACAGCACACAAATCTAGCTAGTTTCTTTCATATAACAGTCAATAATATGCTTGCACTTTACACAAAAGCTGTTTTGTGCACTAGCTTTCATAAACTGTGTTATTAAGTCAATTGCTATTTTGCCATTTTTACTGATCAAACTGTATATCAGGAACAGTCTTGAAGTTTTCCAAATTATGAAGCTTTCAATAGTCTTAGTGAATTAGCTTCATCATATAAAAGTCTGAAATTAATATGGTTTACCGTCTTATGAAGTGATACCTTATATTAAGTGCAATAAGCCCTTAGTAAATCAATCATGTTAGCACTTTGAATTGTGGGAACTATTCAGAATTCAATTATATTTATTTTTTTGGACAACTAATAGGGTATGAATAAATGGTAATGTTTGTTATCCACAATTTGCTTGTCTAAATTTGACTGATTAGTTTGGAGTTTGAAAATTAAATTCAGGTGTGTAATTGACCAATAACTAGCTGCGGGATATTTCCATGTACACATGCATGAACATAAATAATACACTTGTTTGTACAGTCTGGATGCTTTGAGTTATTTCTGTTTCTACTATTTTTTTTTCTGCTTGTGGTACATAGTAATATGCATTGCATAGGACATCTTATTAGATGCTGATTTTTGCCTTTTAGACTAGATAGCCTTTTGGTCTCTTCCAACTCTGTAATGCCAACTATAGGTTAAAAACTCCTTTGTTTCTGGACAGCAGTTCTTTATTTAGAAGACTTCATCTCTGGAAGCCAATTTAAGTAAATATGACATTTTTGGGATCTTATTCAATTAATTATAGTGAGAATAGCTCTATTTTCATTTCAGCCTTAGCGTCTACTTCTATAAATACAGACTGCTTTAGAGCATTCTTTTTTTTTCCTGTCATGACAAATAAGATTGGATCAGAAACAATTATAAATGCTTTGTCAGACATATTTATTTTCCCATGCCTCTGTAGAGACTACCTGATCCCATAATTACATTACAATATGCGATACAGTGGTCTTAGTGCAAGCCAAAATCTTATATCCCAGGTAAGGATAATGTTTGTAGCCTTCCAAATATTAGAAATGTCAACAACTAATGCAGAAATTACAATCTCCCAATCATACTCTCATTCAGGTCATTTCTATTCAATCCAAGGTCCTCACATGATCCTTTTATAGCATTTTTAAAAAGAAGCCATTTTAAAGATGTAAAATATATGCAGCCTAGGGAAACATCACACAGGAATGGAAAATGGATGACAAGGCTGAGTGCTAGTGTGAAGTTCAGCTCAGTTCAGCGTTTCTCTTTTAAGGACTCCATTGCAGGGAAATAATGAAAATGTTTTAAACTTGAAACATTTTAAGAGTGCCAATTTTAAAATTCTGCAATGCAAACAACACCTCAAAATAGTAAATCTCAACAGATATTCTAAAACAAACAAGTCAAAGTGAATTTTGCTAAAGTAAACAGTCGGTTTGCCTTTCCGGTTTTGAAAAATGGTTCCTTGAGTTTGGACTGTGGAGGTGTAGCAGCTTCCATCCAGTGCTGCAGACCAGTGAAAATAGTTTTGTGTTTGCTCTAAGAAATAGCAGAGTTTGGTACAAGGAGAGACTTCCATGAAAGAGAGCTACGTGTCCTAGTGGACGTTCACACAAGTATGAGCCAGCAGTGCTTCCAAAAAAGCCAATGCAATCCTGGGCTGCATCAACAAGGGATAGTATCAAGATCATACAATGTGGTTGTATCACTCTATTTTGCACTAGTAAGACCACACTTGGAATACTGAGTCCAGTTTTGGTCACCATGATACCAAAAAGATGTTGAGACCCTAGAAAGAGTGCAGAGAGGAGCAAGAAAAATGTCAAAGGGTCTGAAGCTAAATCCTACAATGAATGGTTGAGGGAGCTACCTATGTTTAGTCTATTGAAGAAAAGGATTAGGGGGGACATGGTAACTGTCTTCCAGTACTTGAGGGGCTATCACAAGAGATGAGGAATTGACTTATTCTCTAAAGCACCAGAAGGCAGGACAAGAAGTAATGGGTAGAAGCTTTTAAAGAGAGATCCAACATAAAAGGAGAAATTTTCTGGCAGTGAGAACAATTAATCAATGGAATATCTTTCCTCTTGGGGTTGTGGGTGATCCATCATTAGAGGTTTTTAAAAACAGACTGGACAACCATTTGACTGAGGCTACTCCTTTAAGCAGAGATTTAGATTAGATCATTTAGAAATGATCTCTGAGGTCATTTCCAGCCCTATGAGTCTATGTTCTACACAAGATTCTGTGCAGTGGAGTAGAAATGGGAAAAAATTTCACTGCAATTATTGAATGGAACAGTATATTAGTTTCACTCTTTGCCCTGGTCTGTATTAAATAAACTCATAATTCCTATATTTTCCTCCCAAGTTTTATTCAGGTGATATTGCAACAACGCACATTATATATTTCCTACACTTATATGGGGAAATGATTGCAAAAGAAAATTAAATTTAACTAACTAAAAATACCAGTGGATTAATAACCCTTATTCAATTCCTTTGTTAATTTTTCTTTGTATAATTAAATTCTTAAGACTCCCAATTGTATGAATGACTAGTAGTACATCAATTAAAACCACTAGGAAGAGCTAAGGATAGGGAATGTTTCCATTACTTCCCAGGCTTCAGAAATACGATTAATTGAAAAATGGAAATATTAACATTATAGAAGCAGAACAAATTATATTGCAATGAAGTATGGACAAATATTATTGTAGTGAAGAAAAATTATTTATCTCTCATTCCATCAAATATTTTAAAGTTTTATAAAATAATTGTTGCATGGTATTGATTTCAATTTTTCTGATTTTGAAATAAATATCTTTTTTTTTCCAGAGAACATATCTGATTTTTTTTAAATTATAAAGAGGAACTCTTGAAAACAATAGAAAGTATTGGTTCAAGATTTTCATTCTTCAAATCAATAACCATTAATTTATAGTTGGTTTTAACCAAATAATGGTGAATAGTTCCTTTTTATTCCATGAGTAAAAATACATTCTACAAATTTTCACTTCCAACTACAGTCTGACAATCTTCCAATGTTAAGGAATACAATATAGTTGCATTGAAATTTGTAGCATTAATTTCTATTATAAGTATGATTTGTATGTATTTTTGATTAGGAATTTTAATGTTAGTATATGCTGTTTTGTTTTATCAAGAGAATAAAAATATACCATGTCCTTAGAATAATTAATAGTCCAATCTCATTGTATATTTTCTGAAATCTTGCTCAGCTCATAGGGTCTTATTTTATTTTGGGGCATTTAGAGATTTATTTTATTTTAGGATACTTAGGATTTTATTTTATCTTAGTTCATTTAGAGTTTAATTCTGGAGTTAATTAACAAGAAATCTGATTATTGAGATTATTCATACTTTATATTTTAATGTATTATGTGTTGCATTTAAAAAAATTTGAATTTCATAATTTATACAGTGATTTTAGGTATAGATTCTGAATCATAGGGTATCTCTGGTTTCTTAAGAAGGATAATTGGTAAACATAACATTGCCAAAATAATGGTTTTTCTATGAAAAAGTATGGTATTCAATCTGCATTTTCTTGATTGCAACGTATCTTTGTAAATTAATATAAAAATCTTTAAATAAGATAACTGAGGTGAATGTGAACTTGGATTAAATAACTTGCAGACACACATGTTGGGAATTGGCAAATGTCTGCAGTAATCCTTGTTAAAGTGTATCGTTATTAATTCCTTTATTTGGTAAAGAGCAACACAGGTACCAGCTTGGATGAGAATATTTAGAAGGGAGAAGCAATAAAGTAGATATTAATTAATAGCCACCTCTAAACTACATATAACAACACAGAATATCCAAACTTGGTAATAGAGAAGCAGCTTGGAATGTTATGTAGGTTGGTGAGGGGAAATTCCTCCTCTTTTCATTTGTCCACTTTAAAACTTTGTTCCTCTTTAAATTATTTCAAATAAAAGAAGGAAAAAAAGAAAATATAGAGACATCAAATCAAATTTTAAGTTACATGCCAGGGTCAAATATAAATATTTAGGAGGACCTTTTTCCTTACTGAAAATGTCTCCTAATTAATTCTTCATTTACATAAATCAATTTTATGTTAGAGCTTCTTAATAGAAATTTAATAATTAGTACCATGACTTTATATATGAACAAAAGTAGAGAAATGTCTGTGCAAGTTTGATGAAACAATTCTGTTCTTTCCACTAGGTTATGAAATAATTAATGTGCAAAAGCAATTTAAAAAAAAAAGCAATGTTAATATAAGAACTGAGAACCTGATTTTACAATGGATTCATATTGGTCAAAGGGCTTTGAGTTTTTATCACTGATTACCTTAATCATTTTAAAATATTTTTCTCTGAAACTGTATACTGTTTAAAGGTATCAAAAGAAACTTAAGCCCACTATTATTTGTTACTTTTAAGACAAAACAGGAATGAAGACTTTAAAATACTTTTGGGTTGATTCATAAAAAATTAGGCACAAAATTGTTTGACGAATACTTGCAATGAATCTGTCCATTTTAACTACTCCATTCTATTCCAGTTGTTATTGCTGTCATCCTTTGGTGATATTTATAATTTTGGTACAATGGTTTGTATGTGTGTACAGTTTATTAATGTAACAACAAAGTTTGGAGGCTTCATGCATATTTAACTGCTCTATAATTACAAGGTGATTTATCTGTTACATTTTAGATGGTAAATGGGTCAGGACAATGCATATGGTGGGTATCACATTCAGTCCATATATCCCACTGAAGATATATTAGTTTTCAAATGCTGCAGTTTTATTCTTATTTATTCACATATTAAGAGGCCTGAATGTATGTCTTATCTATTCAAAAGGATGCATTTCTATGGAAAAAATGATGTAACTGGTAATTTTAATTGGCTTTAAACTATTATATGTGATTAAATTGAAATTATACAAAAAAAAATCCAAATTTTCCTTCTACCTGGAAACCCTTGTTCACCCTTCAGTGGTTTTAGGAGCAAAAGATTAGGAATTTTCTTTTTTATATTTATTTAGGTAATAAGCCAGAATAAAACCTCAAAATACTCTTATGAAAATTAAGATGGTTATCCTTTGGTTATCCTTTGACTATTGTACAGATTTTAAAGGTATTTCTTTGTTAGTTTCACTTTCTTCTAGAAAATTGCCTCATGAACACACTGAAATCTGAAAATGCAAACTCTAATGCAAAATATTTACAAATTTGGTACCATCTGGTTTGCAAGACCAATCTTTACTTATGAACTGCAAGTAGCCAACAATATGCATATAAAATACGCAAAACACGAAGGCTGTTAAAAAAATTATGCACTTAAGGCAGTAATGAGGCAATAAGACACATCAGAATTAGCTAATAACCTCTTTACAACAGTTAAATGATCAGTTGAATGATCATAATGCAAGCATGTTAAAAGAAGTGCACAGAATACTTAACCAGGCACCAGAAGCAGATAAGAAAGCATTCAACCAGAATAATGTAGAAGTCAACAGATGGCAAGGTTCAGATAATGTTTATGAGAAAACATTGCTAAAGTTGTTTGACTGAAGTCGCTGATTCAAGAACTATAAAAACAGTATATCACTGTTCTTTCCCAGACCTGATCAAGTCAGCCTCGTTTGACATATGAAATAATTAAACTAACTCAAACTTGTGCCAGTTCATATTGGTAGTTCACACTTAAATGATATATTACTTTACTGCATTTAGTATAATCAGAATTGTAAACACTGTATGTTTGGCAGTTGAATATTCTGCCTTGACATTATGTCATTCCTAGCAACATTTATATAAAAAGGGCATTTCATCCAATGGATGCTTTATCTCCATTTAATTAGTTCTAAGGATAAAACCGATCTTGCAGATTAGTCATATAACTGATTAGTCTACAACAATCTACCAATGTTCCCGATTACACGCCTACTGTATATTATTTATTTGTAGTTTAAATGAAAAAAAAAGTAAAAGCATTGTTCAAAACTTCCAGTTCCTTATCACTAACAAGCAGCCAAGACTAATATTTGCAAATCTGATCTGAGCAATCAATTATTTTAATTACAGGCAAAGGAGATCATTAAATTTGGTTTAATTAAAAAAAAATGCCTTATTTCTAATTAGAAAATTCTAGAAATTTTATGAAATCAGCAAAAGAGCGGAAATTGAGCCTGATTGTTCAACTATATTTTTGTACTAGAAAGAATAAAATGGAAAAATCTGAAATGCTTCCAGAAATGTTGAATAAAGATATAGACATTCTATCCCCACATTTTACTGTTTCGCATAATGGCCTGGTAAAATATTTCACTAAAAAGAAAACTAATGATCTGAAACATAAGACAATTAATAAAGCAACTTTGATGTGCTTGAAACCATTGTATAAAATATTGATGGAGAGTTTTGCTAATATCTGATTATTTTTACAGATAATGTAACTGTCTTTTAGCTAGTGTGGATCTGGTTTTGTTCATCCTAAAACAGCAAATGAAACAGAATGACAATAAATCTAGGATAGCCTGTTTTCTTTTGAATTCCCCCTTTATGCTACACCCTAGTGTCTTCAATTATTTATATGCTAACAAGTTCAAAGTTGCAATTCTTAATATAGTCATGACTAAACATCACAAAATTCAAATGGATTTAGTTTTGACAACATGTATAGGGCTGTTTTTCCCATCATTCTGAAGTTGTACTTCTTTTTTCTTTCTACTCTATTCCAACTCTTTACGGAACAGATTTGGTGGAGTAAGAATCCATTTCATTGGCAGATATCATTCTAAAAGCAAAATGACAACAAAGGATGTAAATCATTTTTCATTTTGTTTTCATGTCCTTCTGATCCCTTAAAAATGTAGCAGCTGGCTTTAAATAAGCACACTAGATTGATTTTATTCATAAAACTTTGATATTGGTGAGTTTTCTTTTTATTAATCAACCTCTCTGATATTAATTTTTAAAATGGGAACTCTATAATATTAATATCTACATTCCTAATATAAATGCATTTTAATATGTTAATTCTTAAATTATCCTGATTAACTTCTGCAGGTGAAAGGAGAATAATAAATGCAAACATTTTTGTTATTCTATCATCACAAACAGATTCAAAAACACAAATAAATATACCGTAATGTAGTGTGTATGTATAATATGTAAATATATATGGATAGCAATGTACAAACTGTGTATTTATGCTCTGAAAATATACTGTCCTATACTGCATGTGTTTAGCTAAGCAGAGCTAAATAGCAACTTGTCCTCTTTCACTAAATTATTAGTACTTAAAGAAAAATTCCAGAAAAAAACACCGTTTAGATTACCAACATTTTAATTACGGAAAGCGTAAATGTATAACTAACAAAAATGCCCTTCCCACATTAAAAAAAAATCTTATTAAAAGAATCATATTTGTATTAAAGAGGAAGGGAAAATGCCATAAGCACCAGAAAATGGACTCAGTTTTCTGGAAAACACTGATATCTGAAAATGGTTAAATCACGAAAGCAATGAGTTCAAAAACAGGCTCATGTATTATTTGCCTAATAAAATAACCTTTTTGATCATTTGAAGTTTGTGGAGCATAATTTATGGGGAATATACATTGACATCATTCTGATTCTTCCCTCATCTAATAAAAGATATGACTGGGAGATTAAATTTACCAACGTTTCATTTTGAGGGAGGTCTTAGCATTATTGAAAAAGAAAAAAAACCCAATTGATATTATTATAATGTTGCATATTAGAATTTAACAGGACATAAAACTTTGGGAAATACAATAAATGTTTTTATTAATGCAAGAAGCTCAATAATGCTTGCTTGTATAGGATTGCTGCAATCAATCCTATACAGGATATAAAGAGTGAAGAGTTACTGCAGTTTGAATAAATTTCTCTGACTTCAGTATTACATTATATATATATATTTAAATTGAGATTGGAAGTAGATTATTGTGGGAAGAAAATCTGTTCACTTTTGTAGGTAAAAGAGGAAAATACGGTAATACACATACAATCCTTGTTATTCAGTTATCAGCTACACTACAATAGGAGTGGAAGGCAGAGGTTCAAGGCAGCCAGTCAGATGTCTGTGAGTATCACAAGTAAAAACTGCTTCTGTCTATAGCTTATTTTGGATTTTAATTGTGCACTGACAATATACTTTCTTGCTGTTTTTCTTTGTTTAATAGAAGGCAGATGAAAAGAGTGCCCCGCAAACACTACTCTTTCCTCATCTTTTACATATTACAAAAGGGCCAAAGGGAGAGAGAAGCAATTAATTTTTTCTCTTCCTGGAGTCCAGAAAAAAGAGAAGGATCATTATCTTCTCCATTTTCCACTCTGGTGCAAGGGAAAGGAATGCAGTGATCTTTATCCTTCCATTTTAACAGAGCAAGCCTTGAAAGGTGTGTTGTGTACAGAGAAAGGATTGCTTGTTCTGCAGAACTTTTTATTCAGTAACGCAGCACCTGTACCTCTCTGCACATGCGCTGTTTCAGGTGAATTTTATAGTGACAAATGGTTTACAATAAAACTTGCTAATATTTCCATATATAAAGCTGTGACAACAGCTTCTCTTTGAATATGAAAGCTTCTGCTTAGTCATCACTTTCATAAAAAGTCACTAACAGGGAATGTATAGAACTGGTATCTGCATCTGTTACAATTCATCACTTTCAAATATTGCATAGTACATTATCCCAGTGTTTTTGGAAGTAATTCACTATCAGAAAATCCTTAATGATATAAGTGGCACATATTAGTTATGCAAAGCAAACCTAAAAGAACAGATCTTAGTTCTAAGTAGTAATGTGGAATAAGCTTGGCAATTACTAAATATTAGGGAGTTATATAACTGTACAACATTCAAAGTGCTATATATATTTTGTAAATATGTCAGTTATGACTAGTCAATGAAAGTATTTACTTGCTGTAAATCAATTAATTATATACTTAAATGTTTGATTATTATTCCTGTTTTGCTGGCGTAGCATTAACAGTAATGCTACATTCTTGTTATTTTGTATTAACTGTAACATCTAATTATTATCACATTGTTTTGTTGGCTAATAGTGTATCTTTACCATGGCAATAAGTAGATGTTAAGTTATGTATTTCTGTCACTGGTAACATCTTTTGGCTCTAATGTATAATTCAAATGTGAACTAAAACAAGTTTTGGCCCTTAAAATGTTCTGTGAGAAGAACAATTCAGCTGCTTTTCGCTTGGCTATAAAATGTAAGTTTTAAAAATGAAACTAAAAGGGAAAAATTCCACAACAATATTGATCTCATTTCAGAAGAAATTAGCAAATAGACCGAAATGATTTTCTCTTTTGTTCTGATATATTGCAAATGACAAGACCAAACAAGCTGTGAAGGTAGATAGATCTGGGTGGGACTGTGAATAGGTAACTGGCAATTGAGAGTCATACCACCTTGAAACATTGCCTCTTTAGATCTCTACTGTGAATGTTCTGTTACTGGAACAGACTAATGATGACAACTATGACATCTGTCCCAAAGGTGCTTTTTCAAAAGGAAACTGGACTTTGTTTTTCCTTGAAGAGATTTCGTTTCTCATCCACGAAGCTTTTTTAGTTCTGACTGAATGGTGGTGAATGGAAGGATTTATATTCCTTGCAGTCATCAGGTCATTCTTGAGCCATTTGGAAGTTTTTGTGTTCTCAGGGTCACCTTGAATGGTGCACTATTCAGTGACCCCGAAGCCTCAGATAAATTTCTACGTGGCCTCAATGACTCTCGAAAACAGTGACCAAATGAGTGCAAGGAATATAAATCCTTCCATTTGCCACCATTTAGTCAGGACTGAAGAAGCATTTTGAATGACAAGCAAAACATTTTTAAGAAAAAAAGAAAGTTGCCTTTTGAAAAAGAGCCTTTGGACAACCATGACCTGGATGACTGAGAATCTCCATGGACATTTAACTATGCCATCTGTGACATCTAAGTGATCTACATCATGAAAACTACAAAAAGAAAAACTACTGATAAAACTATGATACGACACCAAATAGGGCCTGAAGATCATATTAAGGTAACTGAAGGAAGCCATCCATTATTAATTCAAAACTGTCAGAACTTACTGTGAAACTCGGTTATTTTACTATTGCCCATCAGGCATAGCACAGTGCAAATTCATAGCAGCTACCTTATTAGTAGTAATAATACTTCTCAGCAAATGATTTTTTCACAGCTCTTGTTGCCCAGGTATTGTATTACAAATTTAAATGAAAACAAAAGTATGCCGCATTTCATATAAATGAAATAACAATTTAAAATTATATGTACATTTAAGTATGTATAAAAAATAATACCCACTCTTTCTTTATTGTTTTAAGGCAGCAATCCTGCATAAGGCTGCAATACATTATATATTACTCCCTCACTTAAATTAATCTTGCCAACTTGTGGGAATTTTATTGTTGTACTAATATTTTAGGGACAACTTTATGAAACTAAACTTAATACTCTTAAGTAGCTAGATGTGAAATAAATGTATACTTTGTCACAGATGAAGTGTTCCTTTTTCTTTCTCTGAAGGTATAATTCAATCTCCTTTCCCCTGTCATATCCATAAGTTTTATGCAGGTGTTACTCCAAGGATCAATAACCAAATGGATAAGGGCCATACAGTAGCTCAGTGGAACTGTAGCAAATCTTTTGCAGGCTGAAAACCAAAAATCAATTCCTGTGTATCTCCAGCTATAGAAAACTATCATGGTAGCAGTACAACTGCCTGCCCAAGAAAGGAATATTTGCCTAGATAGTTAAATAGTTAAATACTCTGACAAATTTACATTGGATAATGTTTTTTGTCCTCTTACACAGGAACTCAGCATCTCCTAGGGCAGGGGTGGGCAATTACGGCTCCTTCATGACTTGTGGACTTCAACTCCCAGAATTCCTGAGCCAGCCATGC
>JAEANM010007666.1:0-17569 GCA_017656035.1 Myanophis thanlyinensis | reverse complement strand
GTGTATAATATTAAGATGAATAAAATGATAAATTAAAATATAATTATATGAGAAGACTATAAAAGGATGGCACAAAAATTTTTTTGGTAACCAACTGATACACTGTAACCATTGAATTGGATGATATACATATTTTAGATATATGGGTTTTTTTTTATGTTATGTAGGTTTCTTTTTTGTTTTTTTTAATGTTATGTGGTTTTTTTTTGTGTGTATGTGTCTTAAAATAAAAAATTATTTAAAAAAAACATTTAACTGGCAAAGATCATTCTTTTGAAGTCCACATTCTGGACAGAGAAGAGTGTTGGTTTGAAAGAGAGGCTATTTACATGAAGATTGAACATCCCTCTCTCAACCGAGGTGGAGTGATATGACACCAGCCATCTCCTGTTTACAACACAGTCCTTTCAGTAGTTCCAAGGAGGTTCCACTCCCATTTGCACTATTCAGGTTAAGCTAAGGGCACAGATAAATCTCAACAAGTAGCCTCAACAACTCTAAGAAAGAGTGCTAACAACCAGATGACAGGAAGGAATAAAAATCCTTCCATCCTTCAGTCAGAACTGGAGGAACGTTTTCGATGAGAAGTGGAATGTCTTCGGGGAAAAAACAGGTCCAGTTGTCTTTTCGGTCAGAACTGAAGAAGTTTCTTTGATGAGAAGCGAAACGTCTTCAAGGAAAAACCAGAAAGTCCAGTTACTTTTTGAAAAAGCACCTTTGGGACAACCATGACCTGGATGATTGAGAATCTACAGAATCTACATAAGACCACATATAGCCTACAGTTTTGGGACTTGCAAAGTATGCTTTGCTTATGGTTCCATCCACAATGACAAGTATCCTATGGACTTGCGCCTTAACAAGCTCTGTGAACCCACCCAATTGAAGGCAATTCAGTGTCAACAGTTAAAACAACCTTAGAGCAACGTGTAAACTGTCAGGATCACAACTAATGCTAGGCCAGCCTTCCCCCGAGTTGCGCATGCTCCAAATAGATGGACAAATCCCCAGCCACCAGGGCCATTGCCACAAGTTCTGGGTGTTTAAATAAAATATGTCTGGAAGACACCCAAATGGTGAAAAGCTGTATTCTACCAAAACATGATTTTTGTCTTAACATGTTGTGTGAGTCTAGCTTTTGCAATGGGTATAAAGTATTCAAGATATTGTGATTAAAATAAGTGATTAAGACATGTGATTTAGCCAACATTTTATGTCATTTCTTTGTTGTTGTTGTTGTTTATCCAAGCTCAGGCTAGCATCAATCGCAAGTTCCCCAATCCCATCCAAACACCATTATTTTGTTAAGAACTATCAGGGAGGAAAAAATATTTTGTGGTAGGGAACTTCCTAACTGTAGCACTATCATAATCTTACCATCTACTGTACAAGAATCCCGTATAGTCAAGAGATAACAGAACCTTGAGGTCAGTCTTATATACAACACAAGTTCAAGAGAAGATAATTTAACATTTTGGTCTTGCAGCTCTATTCAAAATTGGACAGTCCTTCTATGTCAAATTTTGTTTCTTGTGTGACCAATCACACTTGGCCAATAAATAATTCTATTCTATTCTATTCTATTCTTTGAATACTTGGAATTTACAATCAGTTCTCCCTACTGATTTTTGTGTACCTGTAAATATTTCTGTGGTTTCAGCTATGGAAACATTGGATCTACAGTCATGGTTCAAAGGCAAGTCAGCATATCAACTTTCCACATCATGAATCCACATATACTGTACCTAGGTTTTTCTTTAAATGGCCGTTAACTTGATCCATTATTTTAGCTATTGCCACTCTGATCTGCAGTGTACAGTATATCAAGTCTGAAATGCAAACATTTTAATTTTTCTATAGAAGACTGTAATTTTGTTGCATCCTTTGCAATTCCCAATTAATATAGGCTTTCTGACATTTCTTCAAATAGGAAAGTTTTATACAGGTAGTTCTCAAGTTACGACCATAATTGAGCCCAAAATTTTTGTTCCCAAGTGAAACATTTGTTAAGTGAGTATTGCGATTTTTCTTGCCACTGTTGTTAAGTGAATCAGAGTTTGTTCAGTTAGTAACATGGTTGTTAACCCCGTTGACTTTGCTTCTCAGATGGTCACAAAAGGGGATTACATGGCCCAGACATATTGCAACTGTTATAAATATGAACCAGTTACCAAGCATCTGAATTTTGATCATGTGATCATGGGGATGCTGCAATGGTTGTAAGTGTGAAAAACTGTCGTAAGTCACATTTCAGTGCCATTGTAACTTTGAATGGTCACTAAATGAGCTGTTGTTAAGCCGAGGACTACCTTTAGTGTAAAGCATCATTTAGCTGGTTAACAGTATACATTATTAGATGAACAAGTAATGCTAAATTGGACTGTTTCTCGTCCATTTGCTTCCAGCCTGTGAGTTATATCCATTGAGGTTATTCTCTAAAGCAGGGATGTCAAACTCCATTTCATTGAAGGCCACATCAGGGTTGTGTTTGACCTCAGGGGTCGGGGTGGACATGGACAGGGTGGGCATGGCCAGCTTGACGTCACTCGTGTCAGGGGCATCTGTGGTGGCCCAAGTGCCGTGATGGGCTCCTGCAGCCCTCTGCCAGTGAAAACGGAGCTTAGGCCTGGCTGTGGCCCCTGTCCCTGTTTTTGGTTGCAACGGCCTCCTGAAACCCTCTTCTATCTCCATTTTTGCTGTAAGAGGGCTGCAGGAGGCCGTCGTGGCCGAAAATGGGCCCCGGGGGGGGCACACACAGCCCACCAAATTCCATTTTCGCTGGCAGAGGCACCACAGGCCAGTCCTTCACTGTTTCCACAACAGCACTGAGGGCCAGATCTAAGCACCCCAGAGGCCAGATCTGGCCCCCGGGCCTTGAGTTTGATACCCCTGCTCTAAAGCATCTCTAAAATATATCACTTGCTAGGGGCAAAGCTGAGCTTGTATGAGTCCCTCCACACCTTGTGTCATCGTTCAGCAATGGACTTGACCAGGTCAGTTACAAATCAAGTAGCTGCATGTATGCAACATGTTATTGTTATTGATGTTAACCTTTATTAGCATTTTAGCCTGCTGTATGACATCAACCCAACTTCTTAATTTCAAAGTAGGAGGTGCAAAGCTGGAAAACTGATTAATTCATAACTATGATTGGGTTGTAAAAATGCATTCAACGTTTGCCAGATATGCTGGATACAGTACATCTTAGAAAGCAAACTTTTCTGGAATGATAGTTGCTTGGGAATCAACATTGTTTGAGAAGTTCCTTCTTTTTATGAAGTTTATTTTTTTTATTTTACGGGGAGTTCATAATATTTTATTCTATTTTGTGATTTATTACTTTCGGCACATTGAAATGCTTCTCCATAAATGCACAGAAACACTCAAGACTAAAATGAAAGATTAAGTAGCACTGCACACATTCCAAAGCAAACATTCAGGAGGGAAAAAAACGCCAATGCTTTTATCATTTTTATATAAAATAGACATTTATATACATCTGCTTTGTCCCAAGACTTCTTTGAGAATAATTTCTGAGGTCAAAAATCCATCCGTAATTTGGCAATGAAAATAAAGGATCTTTCCAAATCTTGTTACCACTGGCATACAGTACACTGCTAAATTGTGCATTTAAATCCAATGAACAAAAACAATACCCCAAAACTGAGAAAGGCAAAAGTGAAAACGAAAAATTCCACATCTATGCAATTAACTTCAATTTGTAGCATTTCCATAGCATCCAGATTTGGCAAAGAGAATTCTGAATGTTCATAGAAGCCATCAGTCACAATCAGGAGATTTTTTTCAATGAACTCAGATCTACACCACAAAGGACATTGGCACATATTTTCAGAGATTACCATAATCTAAGTTGACATCCCCCCCCCAACAAGTTTTCTTGTTGCTCCTTGTATATGTAGAAGCGAGCGGCTAACTATTGCACATACCCTAGGCAAAAAGCCCTACAGGGCCATATTTTCACAAAGGAAAAGCGTGCAAGCAATAAGCTAAACATATAGTGCAACTATAAAAAGTGTGCAGAGATTTTGGCAGGCGTTCAAATTCAAGATCAGAGCTGCTGTTAAGAAAACAATCTGAACCATGTAATTGCAATTCCATGACTCCAACTGTGGTCCCCGGTCTGGTAAGGCTTTATAATTGTCATACATTGTCATATTTAATTATCCTTAATCCTCAAAAGTCTGATCATTGCTGGCATCCTAAGCGTTATGTTTGTGATTGTCAACATCCCCTTTTAGAAAGACTAAAGTTCAGTAACAGAATACATGCTTTACACGCAAAAGATCCCAGATGCAGACTTTGGTTAAAGCAAAGATCAGATGACAGATGGTGAAAAAAAGTTTGAAATAAATTGGGATTTTAATGGACGATAGTGGGCTGCCCAGATTGATGATCTAACCGGAATAAGGCAGGTTCCTATAACCATATAAACAGTGCTTGTAAATATTTGAAGCAGTGCGAAAACCCAAACTTTCTGTTTTTATTTAGCATGTGAAGGAGAGATGCTTGCCACATGGTTATGTAAGTGTACAAACAGTCTTTGAAACAAGGGAAATAACACAAAGTAATCACTTTTGCAATTCTGACATCAGTGGTGCCCCTCCCTTTCAGCCCATTCCTTCAACAAAGGAATTGCTATTTCCCTAGTATATTACATATATATCTATATTTCATTATTTTCGGCAATTGTGGTCAGATGGGACTCCAGAGACCGCAAAATATGCAGCTTGGGACTGAAAGATGTTGACTTCTCTTTTACAGCACAAATTGCTTCTAAAAAAAATCACAAATCCACCATGAAGCAAGGGAAGGATGCAAAGTTTCCTTGCCTCGGCCTAATTTGTTGGGCTAGCTACTCCAATATTGCCTACTCTGATTCAGAGGGGCTATCCAAGGCAGAACATCAAACCCAGATAAAAATGGAAGTTTTCGGCATGGAAAGCAGATGGTCCACCATGTAGAGGAGGGGTCCCCAGCTCCCGAGCCGTGGACAGGCAATGGGCCACGGCATGCCAACAACTAGGCCACACAGACAAGAGAAGCCTCATCTACAGAATGCAGGCAACATGTAAAACTACACCCCCTCCGATCCCCGGAAGAATGTTTCTCATGGAATCGATCCCTAGTGCCCAAAATGTTGGAGGTTAAAGACGTAGAGGATCCCTTTTTTCATTTTTAGAAACGAGTCAGGAAAATGCCCGGCATTCACGCTGCATGTGCGCCCTCTATTTCCCTCGGCTTCATTTCAAAAGTCCATTTATAACCTTCTAGCAAACCTCTGAAAAATACACTGAATACTGCAGTTCGACAGCAAATTATCTTCATACAATGACTTTTTTTAAAAAAAATCTGTCTTTAAAAAAAGGTCGTTGTTGATTGCCAGGAAACAACTGCACAAAATAATCAACAAGTTTTGTGCTGTGTGGAAATGGACCTGCTCGTGCTTCATGTTAAAACTATGGTTTGCTGAATAACCACTGCTGACTGCATTCACTGAAGATGCTAAGCTACATATTTGTAATCATAATGTATACGTAATATTGCATCAGCAGAAATACTCAGGGACAATAGCTAATGACAGACTATATTCAGTTACTTTGCCTCATCATATTATATGAGTCTCGCCACTGTGGTTTGTAAAGTAGTCTAAATAACCTATACGTATATCTTAAATCAAAATGTGAACAGTCATTGTTTTTGCCAGAAGTAGAATAACTTATCACGCCTAACAATATTTCTAGAGCTCATGCACTTCAGGGTTTTCCCATGCACTTCAATGGAGTGGGTCCTTTGTACAGGTGGTTAAGCCCTTTGCTGAATGAATGGGGCAGCTTTTAAAACCCATTTGTTATAGGTTGAGCTGACCTCTCTCTATAAAGAGCCGTGTACAAAACAACTTGAGTTTTCAGCAAAGAAGTTGTCCCAGTAGTGGAATTCATTTTTTTTACTACTGGTTCTGTGGGCGTGGCTTGGTGGGTGTGGCTGGGGGGGGGGTCATGTGACTGGGTGGGCAGTTTCCGTAAGCAGGGCAATAAAGATGAGGCTAGAAACAACACCAGGATGTTTCTTTCCTGCCTTCCTTACAGGATTAACCCTGTAAAGTATAAAAAAACAAAAGGAGATTTCTTCTAGCAACCGGTTCTCTGAACTGCTTAGAAAATTTACTAGTGAACCTGCTAGAACCTGCTGAATTTCATCTCTGAGTTGTCCCACTATTTTTCTGGACTTAAACAAGAAATTGTTCATAATACAGGGCTAAAATATATGCCAGTAGAAGAGAGGTAAGATATTTATAACTGCGTTTAATCTGCAATCAGCAAAAAGAAAAGGTGGGGAGTGATCAAATCAGGAATGCAGAGCCCTAGAATGGTGATAGATCAATATGAATAATCAATAAACTGAGTCTTCCCCAAGATGTGCCTAATTCAGCTGGAAAAGGATCCATATTGTCTACATTTGCACAGGTGTGCAATACAAGAAGTGACCTCAGCAAGTTGCTGCTCACCGAAAGAGAAATGCTGGTGCTGGATTTTTGAGAGGGGAAAGGGAAGGTAAAAAGGAATGAAAACTACTTCTTTCTCTAAACTCAAAATTTAGATGCTGTATGGGGAAAACACATGGCTTGAAATGCAGCCCACTTTCAAGGGCAGGATTTAAAATAATAATAACAGAACAAGCTGGAATTGAAGTGCTTTTTGCTCCTCCAATTTAAAAGCCAAAATTTATTAAAAATGAAGGCAGAATGGCTGATACAGGCAACCGTGAAGACTTTTCAGCCATGATCCATTCCTCTGAGTGTATTTCAGCTCAAACATAGAAGAAATCAAAAATGGGGAAATAATGTCCCCGTGTTCAAATCTGCCCAATAAATCAGCCAGCCTGATTTATCTATCCACTCCTTATGACTTCATTCCCCATTGCTTTCTTGAATGCCCGGCAAAGATAAATCTGTAAATACTTGAAGAAAGTGTTTCCTGGTAAGAAAAATGGCAATTCTACTTAAATACGATAGTATTTCAACCGTTGTCATTGTCAGATAATTTGTTATCATCTCCGTTCAAAGGCTAATTTTCCAGAATGTATACATTTTCTTCATTAGATTGCAAACAATAAATGGTAAATTTCAGCCCCTGCAGTTTTGAGTACATAAAGATGATATATGTAATCCTAAATGATTACATGTACCAGGATTTACAAATTTATGTTGCCATTAAATTTGTAAGATATTTTTATCATATCATACATCAACGCTTGAGATTCAGTGAGTCCCAATTTGTGATATCCTCTAATGGACTAAGGAGCAGTTTCAGCTCAATTGGCTGTGATCAATTTCCCTTGAAAGGTCATAAATAATTTGTTCCATTGTTTTTCAGTATATCTCATCTATGCCTAAGGTCAAAAACACATGAATTTAAAGCATTTAAAACAAATCTAGGACTTGACAGAGTTTTCCTTCATTTCAGCTGATGCACATTTCAACATTTACAAATGAGATTTTCTTCTTATAAATGACACCACAGCTCCTCCAGCTTGTGCAGAAGAGAATAATCTCCTATTCCTTGCTGTTCTACAGATTTGCAACTGGATGCAGATATAATTCCACATATAGTCTAATCTCCTGCACCATTTTCTTTGCTATTATTCATTAAAACTAACAAGAAAATTCAGTGATTCATATATATTCATTTGAAGGGGGGGGGGATCATAAATTCCCTCTGTTTCCTCTTCAAATCAGGATTAGTAGAGAATTTCTTCAACACTGATGAAATTGACAAGAAAGTTGAACCTCCCTTAGACAAATTATGAACTAAGAGGCAAAGAAAAGTCATGGTCTAGGTCTCTACGACATTAATAAAACCAGACCCTGAACAGGCTATTTTCAACAAACAAGGAAATATTTATGGATGAAACAGTTGAGGCATCCTTCATACATTTATTCATGAGGAAATAGTATGTGAAATATTCATAGCTGTGCAGAGCTGAACACACTGGTGGGCACAAGATTAAAATGTGCTTATTTATGATAGCTTTCCTAAACCAGATGATCTCCAGATGTGGACTTCAGCCTGCTTCAAATTCCGCCAAACGCATCAATTGGATATGCTAAAAGTACATCCTGGTAGATTATAATATATTTGGCACAATGATTTTATTGTAAATATTTATTCTCAATGGGCTTACATTTTATCAAAAAAAACCTGCATCATAGCCATGTTGATTCATTGGGAAAAACAATCCAAAAGAAATCCACAGCTAATAAATTTTGATTTAAAATGCAGAAGATACAACATGTATCTGTTATGAGCTAATTTATTTTTGCCTGCTGAACTGCTAAGGGCCCACATTTAATGACCGACAGCCAGTCTTCAGATTTCTGCATTACCACATCCTGAAAAGTTCAGGAAAATAACAAGAGCTTATTATCTAGAAAGTGCTATTTGTATAGTCAGATTTGTTACCATCATTTGATGCTTTGTTATCTTATTCAGCGTTAAAAATCTTAACTTCCCATCATGTTAATATAAATATTTATCATGCCATTTCACAGATAGGCATTAACTACTTTAGCAACCTGCCTAAGTCCAACCAAGAAATGGGACTTGAATTGAAGACCCTACCATGCAATCTCAGAATTATACTATGCGTTTTTTTTTAAAAAAAGACTCAAAATTCTCTAGTTTCCAGATAACAGGTAGTTTTTGACTTATTATTACCACAATTGTGTGAAAAAAGTTATGTGGCTAAGTGAGACAGTTAAGTGAGTTTTGCCTCATTTTACGACCTTTCTTGCCACAGTTGTTCAGTGGATCATTGCATTTGTTAAATTAGCAACGGGGGTTGTTAAGTGAATCTGGCTTCCCCATTGACTTTGCCTGTCAGAAGGTCGTAAATGTTCACATGACTCCAGGACTCTGCAACTGTCCTAAATATGAACCAGTTGCCAAGCATCTGAATTTTGATCATGTGGTCATGGGGATGCTATAATGTTCATAAGTGTGAAAAACGGTCATGTCACTTTTTTCAGTGCCATTGTGATAGCAACTGAACAAATGGTTGTAAGTTGAGGAACACCTGTAGATGGTTTGAATGCTACTATGCAAAACATGCGGACAGAGCTGTTATGCCTTTCCCTTGTTAATGAATGCTGTGTAATAAACTAACAAGAACGAAAAGGAAAACATGGCATGTTTATAAAAAGAAACCGAAATGGCTTCTGCAAATGGACAACTGCTCCGCTAAAGTGAAGACTTTAGATCTGCTTCTTCGTGACCATTCGACATTTACATCAAGTTTTCCCAAATTGGTCTTCTGTAGCAACAGCAGATAAAATCCCTCCAGCTAGTTGCCAAACTATTTGTAAACTAGACAATAGTTATTGTCTAGCTCAAGGGGTCTCCAGACTTGGCAACTTTGTGGCTGGCTGAGGAATTCTGGGAATTGAAGTCCACAAGTCTTAAAAGTTGCCAAGTTTGGAGACCTCCCAGTCTAAGCTAAATGGTTAGGAACATTTACTCTTCCCCACGTTTTTTGGAAATGATGAACCACCTTCGCCCCTGGCTTGACAGCTCCCGTCAGTGAATATATGGTAAGGCAAGTCCAAAGAACAGATCCAGATCTAGGGAGAGACAGGATCAAACTGGATTACCAAGCTGGAGATGTTAATAGTACATTATCCAATTGCAGCCATCATGGGGTTACTACTGCTTTTCCAAGGCACAATGGCTCATGTTTTGTTTTTTTACATTTATCACCATGGTCCCCATCAATTCACGTTAGGCATGAAGCCCAAGGCAGCCCCTTAAGAACTCAACCGAACAGATACAAAAGCTGCTATCTAATTAAGCTCTAATCAAACTGAGAAGACATTTCTTAATGGTGAGAACAATTTAGCCAACGGAACAGCTTGCCTCCTGGAATTGAGGGTGACCCATTGCTGGAGGGTTTAAAGAAAAGACTGGACAACCATTTGTCCAGGATGGAATCAAGATCCCTGCCGTGGACTAAGTCCCTTTCAGCCCCAGATTCTATTTCTGCTTCAGTCTCACAATAGATCCACATTCCTTTTCCTAGGGAGAATATTTCCAAGTCCTACTCAGAGGCACCTACTACTCTTAGAGTATCTTTCTCTAGAAGTTCTACTGTATTTGGCTTCATGAAAATAACAACCACAGATCTAAGCCATCTAACGCAGAAAAACAAAAACAAAAAATCATTTTTTTTCGTTGTGCGCCAAATAAATATTCAGAAAGAAACACTATCTGTGACATGAGTTATCTTCTCTATTATATTTAATAAACCTGATTTTTTTTTATCCTCATTTGAAAGGAGGGGGAAGAAAGGAAGTGAAACTTCTAGAAACTTCCAGTACGGAGAAAAATGCCTCAGAAATTATTCATTTCCCAGGTCTCAAAACATTAGCAAATCCAAAAGCTTTGGAGCCAGCAAGATGCAGCTGTATCAAGTGTCTTCTCAGACAAGATTCAAAGGTGTCATTCAAGGAGGTTCTGTGGATTTAGAAGGCATTCTGCAGCACTTCCATCACGCAAGCAGCTCCTTCTACCGGTTCCTGACAATCAGCACTCAAGATCCTCTCAAATCATTCTCTGAGATCCCTTAGGATCAGAGATATTTGCCAACGGATTCCACTGCAAGCATGAAAGGAAACTTTTAAGGGGAAACCCAGCACTTCCATTCTGAACAACTCTGGCCCTCTTAATATTCCCAAACCATTCAGCTTTTTGTTTTTTTTTTAAGCTGCCTCTTTTCACCCAAATTTTCATTAATGGTGCTGGCCCACCGCGGTTCCTATTGCTGCTGTGATAACGTGAGTGTAAATTGTCACAAATGTTTCATAGAAAGGGTCCCCGTCATCCCTCCCACACACCCCAGAATCATTCTCAGGATCTAAGTGTTTAGAGGAGAATGAACTACATCGCTTTCATTGAGGTAACAGTCGATTCTTCTTCGAGATTTATTACCGAGATTTTACAGGTGCCTCGGGTGAGTGGCGTTTCCCTCCGTGACAGCTGTCCCTGTCTCTTCTCTCACTTCCTCACTGACTGATGCAGCTACTTTCTTGGCTAATCAGGCACCTGGCTTTAACAGCATTTTTTTTCTTGCAAGATGAATACTTTCTCTGATTATTGCTAAAAAAAAATAAAAATAAAAATCCTTGCCTCCCTTCCGACCATCATCCTAGCAAATGCATTTAACCTTAGCCGTTTCTGAAGCGTTTCCCAACAGCATCTCTGGATTAAGATTAGGATTTCACCTGTCCTACATCATCTCCGGGAGGACTCCAGAAGCTTTGGCGACTCCTCTGCGATCCCTACATTTAGACTTCTCTTATTTTGGGCCCCCACTGCCCCATAACTCTGTTCTGTTTGTTTTTGTCTTGAGGGAAACTTGTGGAGGGAGGGGGGCTCCCACAACATGCAGTCCTTCACCAAGAGGTGTGTGATTCGTCTTGCCAGCCCTGCTACCCTCTTCCTCGCCCTTCCTGCAGCCGTCTCTCCAAGCGATCCAGTTTTGCCAAATTTTCTTTCAGCAGCTTGCTGTTCGGGACCAGTTGTAAAGCTTTCTCGTAATAGTGACGGGCAGTGATATAGTTGCCCTGCAAAAATAAGAATATGGAACAAGAGGGAAAGAAGGAGTGGAACGTTGTGAGAGTGGTGTGGTAAAATACACAAACCAATATACAGATACACTGAGTAGGAAAATAGCTTTTTACTTTAATGAAAATAGAGGTTTAGCAATGTCCATCAGTCAGTCCGAATTCATACACAGTCAAGTCAGTCAGTCTTCAAACAGTTCAGTTCAGGGATATTCCAATACTCAAAGTCCATTACCAAATATGCAGTTCGATGCAAACAGTAAACTCACAGTATACACGCTGGTTAACACAAGGTTCTTCTTCAGTGACGAACACCCTGCATTCAGTAACCAACAATCCACATCCAGTAACCCACATCCAGTAACCCACAATTACAAGTGATTCTGGCTCCTTCTTATTGCTGCTTGAGGAATCAATAGCCAATCACATTTTCCTTAAAGCTATAGTACACTTAAAGGTAAAGTAACAAACCTTAAAGTAACAATCCTGGTTTATATATTGTCTACCCAACAATTGTTAGTTTTACATGCCTAACAATACCGCTTTATAGTGCTTTACAGTCCTCTCTAAGCGGTTTACAGAGTCAGCATCTTGCCCCCAACAATCTGGGTCCTCGTTTTACCCACCTCGGAAGGATGGCAGGATGAGTCAACCTTGAGCCTGGTGGGATCTGAACTGCCAAACTGCAGGCAGCCGACAGTCAGCAAAAGTAGCCTGCAGTACTGCACTCTAACCACTGTGCCACCGAGGCTTTTAAAAACTCATTTTTCACAACTTCACAGGCAGATCTTATTCAGAGATCAACATTCTGCAGATTGACTCCATGTCATCATGGATAGTTGTTTTGGCAGTACAGGTAGTCCTCGACTTATGACCACGGTTAAGCCCAAAATTTATGTTGCTAAGTGAAGACATGTGTTAAGGGAGTTTTGCCCCATTTTACGACCTTTCCTGCCACAGTTGCTAAGTGACTCATCGGAGGTGTTAAGTTAGTTAACCTGGTTGTTAAGTGGATCTGCCTTCCCCGTTGGCTTTGCTTGCCAGAAGGTCACAAAAGCGGATCACATGACCTCGGGACACTGCAACCATCCTAAAATATGAGTCAGTTGGCGAGTGTCTGAGTTTTAATCATATGACCATGGGGATGCTGCAATGATAGTAAATGTGAAAAATGGTCATAAGTCATACGTTTTTCAGTGTCATCGTAACTTTGAACAGTCACTAAGTAAACAGTCCTAAGTTGAGAATTACCTGTAGTTCTATTTTCTTTACTTTTAAAAAACATCATTCTTTCTTTCCTTGAAAGAGCTCTTATTGTGGGTATGATTCTTTTCCCACTCCCTTTTCACAACAGCCGTGTGAGATAAATTAATTTCTCAATGAACTGAGAAATGATGCATGGACCAGACAAAAGGAATAAGTGTCAAAGCTACATAGGGATGAAGGCAAATGTACATTTCCCAGGACAATGTTGCAGGACCAGAGGCTTAGTCTTTAGTCACATATTCCAGGGAGAGACAAGTTCCCTATGAATGGGCTCCAGCATGAATCAGAAAGCTGAGAAAACTAAAACTGG
Organism: Myanophis thanlyinensis; assembly: GCA_017656035.1. Taxonomy (NCBI): domain Eukaryota; kingdom Metazoa; phylum Chordata; class Lepidosauria; order Squamata; family Homalopsidae; genus Myanophis; species Myanophis thanlyinensis. The sequence continues at coordinate 4,358 of JAEANM010007666.1, read as the reverse complement.
TTCCAGTGACCGATCCAGATTGGATCCTATTATATAGGAATCTGTTGTGGCCTGTCGGCCGCCGCCCCCTCTAATAGCCAAATCAGAGGAGGAGGAGGCGTGGGACTCAGGGTCAAAATCAAGGCAACTTGAGAGCTCCGAGGGGGAAGAGAAAATGGAGCTGATAGAGAGAGAAAGAGAGAGGCGGAGCCTGGTCCATCTGACAACCCTCAGATGGAGAGTCAACAGCCCCCAGATCTGGAGATGGCTGATGAGGAAGAGGAGGAACAGCTGGGTCCAGTGCCTGATATGTGGATGCGCAGAAGGCAGAGAAGAGGAGAGCAGTGGAAATTCATGGGCTGATCCTTGGGAAGGAAGAGCCACCGCTGCTAACGAAACCCTTGGGGACAAAAAGCATGGGGCAGAGATGAATAGATGTGGCAGACAACTATTCATCTTCTGGACGGACGGATTTGTTAGCCTATGTTGAGAGGAACACTTTTTGCCAGGGCTTCCAGCATGCCTAATTAAAAGAATCTTTGAGTTCAGTTCAGAGGGTTCATCGTTTGGGGAGCTGGACCAGAACAGAACCTTCATCATACCAAATAGATAAAATCTAAAATTCATCTAGCTGTCAGGGTTTTTTTCTTCCCAATTATACCCATATTTCATTCTGTTGCTACTACCACGGCCAATCTCAGCTACTACTCTCCTCTCATCTACGATTTTTATTCCAGAGTCAGCTGTCTGAAGACTTTGTACCCATTCTTGCCTATAGAACAGTGTTTCTCAACCTTGGCGACTTTATGATGTTTGGACTTCAACTCCCAGCTTTGCTGGCTGGGGAATTCTGGGAGTTGAAGTCCAAACATCTCAAAGTCTCCAAGGTTGAGGAACACTGCTATAGAGAAAAGAACAAGGCTACGTGTTGGTGACTCTTCTCTTATTGAAGCCCTAATTTATTTGGGAACTAACCCTCTCACAAAACTGCTTATCGGCTACAGATGCAGTCAGAAACCCTGTGTTGTGCCTTACAGGAAGGTGTAAAGTGGATGGCCTAAGATCGGGTTAGTACTAAAGCAGCTTCCAAGCTGAGCAGCTACATTTTGAGGGAAGCTTCTATAGAGCCTATCTGTGATGGTATTTAGGTAAGACTCCCACTATACTCATTCATTGACCATGTTGACAGAGGCTGAGAAGACATTCAGTTCAATAGAGTCAACAGTGTTCTATGTTTTTTAAAGTAATAATTTAAAATAACAAGAAGTTTAATTTAAAAGCGCCCTCCAGATACATTTTGTTGCAGCTTTAATTAAACCAAAGTAGAACAAGTTTACTTGGGAAGTCTATTGTAGCTTGTAATGCTTTTAATTGGACAATGTAAATATTTTTTGGACTATGTTTACTATTTAATTAAATATTAAATATTTAATAATAAATAATGTTGCAAGTAGACTTAGGGACCTAGATAATCCAACATCATGTAATCCAACATGATCTGGTGAACACACATTATGTACTCAAGGATTATAACTCATACAGATGACTCTTATTTTAATATCAAACACACAAATAATTTCTGCATTTTCTTACCTTGATGTGTTCAATGCCTCCCATATTCATCCATGCTTGTGCTTGCTCTGGATTGAAGTCTACTGACACTTTATAGCTCTATATTAACATGAAAATGAGAACTCAACATTAGAAAACCCGTATCTGCAAGTATCTGGAGACCTTGTGTAATGTACACAAGGAATAGCTTTTCCCATACTTGGGTTCTTAGATATTCTAGATTATTAATTCCATGGCTTCCGGCCATTTATTTTTCTGGATGAAGAATGCTGGGGATTATAAATGAACCATAAAAGGGAGCCCCAAATTGAGATAGACAGGATGGAATGTTAATGACATGTTTCCCAATAATTGTAATTTCCTTAGAACAATCAATATGTTTAGCACAACTAGCATGTGTTCCCAGGGGAAGGGTACTATTCTGCAAAGACTTTGAAAGACTATCCTCTGTAAAAGTTTTTTTTTTGGGGGGGGGGAACAAAGAGGAATCTAGAGCTGGCATCTTGGAGAAAGCCAGCTAATGAAAATATCTTACAGACCACTCACATCCTGGATATAAATTGTTTCAACTCCTACCCTCAAAATGAGGCTATAGAGCACTGCACACCAGAACAACTAGACACAAGAACAGTTTTTTCCCCGAACACCATCACTCTGCTAAACAAATAATTCCTTCAACACTGTCAAACTATTTACCAAGTCTGCATTATTATTATTCTCCTCATCGTTCCTATCCCCTCCCACTTATGACTATAACTTTGTTGCTTGTATCCTTACAATTTATATTATTGTTTCCTAGTATGATTTGATTGCTTATTTGTACCCTATGTCTATCATTAAGATTCTAGATGAATGTATCGTTTCCTTTTATGTACACTGAGAGCATATGCACCAAAGACAAATTCCTTTTGGGTCCAATCACACTTGGCCAATAAAGAATTCTATTCTATTGAAAGGAATACAGTTCAAGTAGAGATGAACTCTTGGATATGAGCTGAGTATTATGAATCACAGACTGTTGTTCCAAATGAAGAAACTGGGAACTTTGGCAACATAACAAAAATTGATCCGTAATCACTGGGAATAAGCATAGAGTCACCTATTAAATTTTAAGGTTCAAAATAGATTATGCTTCTCTGGAACTTATCTCTTGCTATCTAGCTAGATGTTCAGCACTTTCTCCTATGGCAGCCTTTTTACTCTAGGATCCTCAGATGCATATATTGAAGTAAGCAACTTGAAGAACATCACTTAGGTTTAATGAAATAAGCAATCCATGTGCCCATATATAAGTGAGTACCTCAAAAGCTTTGTCCAGGTGGTTTTGTTCTCTTAGCTGGTTTCCTTTGGTGAAAAAGAGCTCTGATATGATTTTGGGGTCCTTTGGTTTCAGGTGTAAAGCTTTGTCTATGGCTTCAAGTGCCTGCACAGACATACACAATAAATGTAGATGAACAAAACTCCTACTGTAAATCAATAATTATTTTCTTTTCCAACTGTGGCCTTCCAGATGTGGGTAGATTTCAATTCTTATACTGTATACTCCAACCACCAAGATCTGCCATATTTGGAAAGACCTTAAGCTAACAGGGGACATGAGTGAAAATAACTTGCTGAACTTCCATTATATAAAACTGTAGTGAGACAGTGGTTAGAAGTATTTAATATTGCAGGCTAACTCAGCTTACACTGCCAGGAGTTTGATTCATTTGATCCTAACTGGCTCAAGGCTGACTCAACCTTCCATCCTTCCCAGGTTGGTAAAATAAAGACCCAGATTGTTGGGGGCAAGAGGCTGACTCTGTAAACTGCTTAGAGAGGGCTGTAAAAGCACTGTGAAGCAGTATATAAGTCTGCTATTGCTATATTCTGCTAATACCTCTGAGCTCTTGTTCTTCTTTTATTGCTAGGAAAAATAACATTTGATAAATGTCTTTTCTGATGATGCTAATCTTGATGATCAAAGCCTTTTCAATACAATTTTCATCACCGTCTTTGTTCTGGACACAAAAATTACTTGCTTTATAGCAGTGTTTCTCAACCTTGGCAACTTTAAGATGTTTGGACTTCAACTCCCAGAATTCCCCATTCTGGCTGGGGAATTCTGGGAATTGAAGTCCAAACATCTTAAAGTTGCCAAGGTTGAGAAACACTGCTTTATAGGAAAAAAGACTTCCCCATCTTTTACTTCTCTGTGCACCAGAGGTGGAAAGATGATCACATATAGATTGGGTTGCATGCCACAAGAGTTGCAGAAAAAAGAAGGGCGGTTGGCATCTATATGTTTTGTTTCCATTAATGTAGCTGTTAATTCAGTACAGAAGAAACTTCTACCCCAAACAATTTTGGATATTCAGAGAAGAGCCAGAAAGCTCCTCTAGATTAATCTCATGGTTCTTTAATACTGTGACAGGTAAATGAATGTACCTATGGATGGAGAAGTGAAACTGGTCTCTGCTGGGGACTGTTCCAGCAAAACATGTCAGTATATTAGAGTTCATGACTTTGTAAGAGACATGGTAACAAAGTCAGCCAATGAATAGGCATAGCAACAGATCAGCCAATGGGAGGTGTTTGGAAACTGAAACAGTATTTGCCGGAGACAGCAAGGCGCTTGGGTGTGGCTTAGCTCAACTGTTCTGTATGGGAGGTTCTCTTTGTCTGTACTAAAGCAGCATGCTGTGCTCAGCTCTGAAATGAAACTGAAACTGTTCTCTCTCCTCTGCTTGTGTTTGCTACCACATTGGAAAAATCTGCTTTTGGGTATTGTATATTTACTTCATGCTATATTATATATAAAGAGAAGT
>JAEANM010007665.1:0-17570 GCA_017656035.1 Myanophis thanlyinensis | reverse complement strand
GACATTCTGTTCCCCTTGCTCTCTTAATTTTTATTTTTAGGGTCTGGAGTGGCTGCAGAAGCATTTCACTGCATGTTCTACTTTGTATAATTGTGCATGTGACAAATAAAATTTGAAATTGAATTGAAATTGATTTAGATTTTTACATTTCTATTTCCTCCATTTTTAAATAACTCACAATCTCCTTTCAAATCTCCTTAGTTTCATTTAATTTGATCAAAGATCCACCTGAAAGTGCATGAAAGTCAAATGATTTGTGTTTATGTAAAAGATTCTACAGGAAGTTGCTTGCACGAGCAAGCCTTGAAGTGCTCCATATTTCCAGCCTAATGTTAAATAATTAGAGCCCTCAAGGAGCTAAAGGCTTATTATTCCACTGCATTGGGTAGGAATGCCACCGAAGATGTGAGGATAACATTCCTGAAATGAACGGTGCCAATCCGTTTGTTGTTGCTATTTTTAAGACTGGAAGTCCTCTGAGTTTTCATTCACTCTTACAAGACAGATTTTTTAAAAAACAGCCATTTGCAAGAACTAGAGAGAAATCCTTGCCCTGTAGTGGTGATAAGCATAGATTTCCCCCTGCTAGGCTGAGGCCAAGTGGCTGGTTCAAGTTACTACTAGTAAGAAAGATAGAGGCTATTTACAAGCTAATGTTAAGGTGATCAGTGTTACTCCGAAGAATAAATGGCAGGCTAAAAAAAAGTATCCCATAACAAAGTAATGAAAAGGAAGCTTTATCTTGTTCACCTTTTGATTTCAGAAATGTCCATAGCAGGAGCCTGAGCATAAATAATATGAACAGATGCCAAATCTATAGTAAGGAAGAACACAGAGACTCATGTGAAAATTTGTAAGTCACAGGACATAGTGCTTTTTGTGTTTCTTGTCCTTTCATTATTACAACATCTTACTTGACATTCATCATACAAATGGACTGTCCTTCCTTAACTCACACTGATAATTGTCAGGGCAATTCACTGCATTTGGCTTAAGGAAAAGGAGAATAATTTACCAATAAAGAGGAGAATATTTGTAACTCAGGGTTGAAATGAGAGGTCCTTGGTGCTCTCTGAGCTTGGTTGTTTTCTTGTAGACATTTCATTACCCAAACTAGATAACATCATTGATGCTAGAGATCAGTGCTAGAGAATAAAGGTGCTAGCTATCACCATTTCCCATCTTTCCTTTAAAAAAGTACAAGTCTGTGGTTTTGGGTTGTTGCTGTTTTGGTGGAACAAATAACCCTCAACAACTTTATGGTGGAAAAATAACTTGAGAGGGAAGAGTTAAAGACCCTACCCTAGCCCTGCTGCCCCAATCCAGTAAGAAGTGTCATGATTTCTTTTGTTTTCTTTTGATATATTTTCAAAGTATTTTCTCATCGTATCTGGCTATTCAGGAAATGAATTAGCTACATCTTGCAGACTAAGGAAAGGAAGAATGAAGAAAGAAACAAAACCCAAGGCTACATATCTCCATAAGTTTATGGCTGCCAACCCAACATGCTAAAAAGATAGCTGTTTCAGATGTACTATGAACAATTATTCACCCTCTGTAAAGCTGTTCATCCTCATACCAAATCCTGACAAGGGATAATGCCTTGAGATCAGCATGAAGATAAATGGCCAGAAAAAAAGGAAGAAAGTAAAACTCACTAGAACTCAGAGGCTCAGTGCACACTCTAGCTCAGGGGTGGGCAATTACGGCTCCTTCATGACTTGTGGACTTCAGCTCCCAGAATTCTGGGAGTTGAAGTCCACGAGTCATGAAGGAGCCGTAATTGCCCACCCCTGACTGCTAGCTTCTCTCTCTGCTTAAAAACAGCTGCCTTCTGTTGGCTTGGCTTGGCTTGGTAAAACCTGGTCAGTCAAAATCTCATGGTTGAAAATATAGAACACACTTGCTTAGTTGGTTTAATATTGGTTAGGTCTTTTTGGCTCAGCGTCTTTTGCAAACTGAGATTGTTTGGACCCAGCATGGATTGTACCAACTCAGAAAATGGACTACTTCAGTGGATGCTGTGTGATAATATGAAACCTTCCGCCAAATGGGATCCTGAGTTGTACAAGGGATGAGTTTTGATATGTTTATAACTAGGAATGCATTTGATCTTTAGATAATATGCAAGGGATCACACAATTAAGACATGGAAAAAGAAAAATGAAGTATGTCTATGAAGTATGTCTTAGTCATCCAGGTCATGGTTGTCCCAAAAGTGGTTTTCAAAGGCAACTGGATTTCTTTGTTTTCTCCATGAAAACATTTTGCTTCTCCTCCATCCATTCAGTTAAAAACAAAGAAGAGTCTTGGATGAGAAGCAAAATGTTGTCATGGAGAAAAACCAAGAAAGTCCTTTGAAAAACATCTTTAGAATATGGTTACTGTAATTTTTTTCCATGTAGGCCATAATTTCACTTATAATCCAGTGGCAACTGGGTCTTACGCATTGCTTTCAGGGCCAAATATAGCCATCTACATCAGCAGCTTTCCCCAACCATCATTTGCAATGGCAAGCATAGACTTCTTTTGAATACAAAGAGTAATATTCAGCTTTTATGGGCTAAGGAGAGATTAAGAGTTTGGAGGCCAAAAACTTTCCTACCTAGTCAGAGCAAAAATATTCTTGTTTCGAAAATGTTATTTTACATGATAAGAGCAATTTAAATACTGCTTAGAGCCAGGATCAGGATTTTTTTCCCCACATACCTTACTTGTTTAAATTTTTATTGTTTAATATTTGCAAAACTAAAAGACAAAATAAAACCCTATGTATGTGTGTGTTTAATTACACAATTAAGAACTGTGGCAGCACAGTGGCTAGAATGTAGTATTGTTGGTTGACTCTGCTCACTGCCAGCATTTTGATCCTGAATGGCTCAAGGTTGACTCAGCCTTCCATATGTCTGAGGTCAGTAAAATGAGGACCCAGACTGGGCAAAATACTTACTCAGCAAGCTGCTTAGAGGGGGCTGTAAAGCACTATGAAGCAGTATATAAGTCTAAGTGTTATTGCTATTAAATTCTGAACATTGAAATCAGTTTATTTAAAAATAAAGTTGTATATTAAGCCTACAAACCAGGTATAATTTCTATAATTTCACAAACAAAATGCATTATTTCGAAGAAATCCTGGGGCTCCTAACAATGATTAAAACAACTCTTCTCTTCACACACAAAAATTATCTTTATTATTTAAAATATAAGTCTAATATTCCTTATTGTATCTCTTAGCAAAAATAATTTCTCTTCTCTTCTCTTGGTGCTAAACCATTTCACTGATTCACTGATTTTGAATGAGTCATGATCAAAGGTTAAAACTTTGTATGGAGAATATACACCAATATAAATATTACTCTCAAAACATTACAAACATAATATCAGCCCTGTTGGATCTGATCAATGGCCCATTTCAAGTTGGTCACACCAATGGCCAAACAAAAATGGGAGACTCAGAAGATTGGATCAGAAGGTAATAGATCTTTTTATTAGACCTTCTCAGGAGTGGACTGTTTGTAATTCAGAAAGTTACATAAAGCCCTCAAGATTAGTAACTTTTATCTAGCTTACTTTTCAACTTTACCTTAATTGGTGTTCATCACTATCTTAGTAGCAAATACCACATTTTAATTATAGCATTTTACATCAGATTTCCCAGTGAAAGGCAGTGAAGACAACAACTGTATGGAATGGACCAAGATCAGCATGGACACATCTGGATACTTCTTGATGGTAATGCTGAAACATTGCATGTAAGCCCTGAAATTGGAGCAAAGGAGACATTTGCCCTGAGTCATCCCAATAGGCAGAAATACTGAGCCGGTGAGAGGACTGTGACACTTTGCCAACCTATCATGTTTCCTAAAAGTGAAATGAGTCAAAAGGCACCACTAAGTGACTCATGCTTAAGAGCCGTTGCTAGTGATTTGGGGAAGTGACCCAGTGCCCTCAAAAGATATAGATATATAACCAATTTGTCTGCAATGACATTTTTTTCATGCTGTCTGATTCTGACATTGCATGTTTTTTCCCCTCTGAGGTTTCCCATTCCTCTAGGTCTCTAGCATTGTTTTATAACATTTAGGGATACACGTCTTCTAAATAAAGATCATTTGTCATTAGACCACAGTATCAGGTGCTCAGCAAAGTACCAGAATAACACTGGGGTGGGGGGTTTGTCATGAATATTGAGACAGGCAGGTCAAATATGTTTTAGATCAAAGCCAAGAGAGCGAAGTCAAAGTATTTACTGTCTTCCAATCATAACTGTCTATAAAACAGAGAAATAAGATATGAAATCTGAATTATCAAATGTTCTCTTCTAGGAATCTGGAATCAGATTATTAGACATTTTTACTCTAGTTCTGCTGATTTTTTAGCCCCATCTGGAGATGCCAGAATCAAAACTGGAATCTTCTTCATGTTAAGTGTATGTCTATGGTCTATGGCTGATTTATTTCTCTTCTTCCATGATACTAAGGCAGGAAGGGAAGGTTAGGGTACCTAGCAGCAGCACAGAATTGTATAAAACTGTATTTTAATTAGTATTAATAGCTGCATCTAATCTGGCTTTCCTTTTTCTGCAATATAGATCTTTTATCTTTCTGTTGGGAGTCTAGTTCCATTCATCCAGATGATCTCTGTAAATTAAATCCCATAATTCTGGGACTTTGTGTTCCCTAACCCTAGCTTGTGACTATGACTGCTTTGAAATAAAAAAAATAGCAGAAAAATAATTACATTAATGATTGTAGAAAACATTCCAGCTAACATGATTTTGTATCTCAATAATTATTCAATAATTATTCTAAAAGAAGAGAAAGTTCTTTTAAAAAGCACCTCTCTGTATAAATTCCAGAATCTAAATTTCACAGGGAAATGGTAAAGTCATCAGATAATCTGAATTTCCCTACGCCAGAAAGAAATTTGCATAGAATGTTCAAATGACTATAGGTGTATTGCATGCTAACACTCTCTACAAATACCTGAATTATTAATGATCAAAACAAATTGGTGGTAGATTAGAGTCTACAGAATTCAAGGTGGGCTAAACTTAGATCTCTTGTGAGTGTGTAGGGACACAAGACTGATTACACTTTTGATCCTTCCCTCTGGTTCAGTCTGGCCATCTCTTGCAGAAAGCATTTTATTTTTAAACAGAGGCATGATGGATCCTTGATCCAATTACAATTAATTCTTGCCTCATTTAGCAATTTACAATTATGACAGTGATGAATTTTACAATCAGTCTTTGCATTTACAACCTTCACACATCTATAAAGCAGAGCAAAGCTGGAGTAACCTCATATTCAGCAACTGCTTTGTTTAATGGCCAAGTTACTGGTCCCAATGGTCCTCCATAAACGAGGATTACCTGTATATCTTTAAAAAATTAATGACATATGAGAACTTAAAAACTCATTTGCATGTTTCATGTAGAAAATGTACTTTGATTGGACTGTGATGAATGGTTTGGTCCTGGTCAAGCCTTATCTGTGATATGTGAAGGAATTATCTTCTGGGCAGATTTTGCAACCCTACTGCTATAATTGTCCTCCTCTTTCTCCAGGACAGTTAATATAGGTCTTCCAGTTAGTCTGAAAATCGTGACTAAGCAATATATAAGTTTTCCTTTGAAGGCCATTGGGAAATTATCACACCACTACAAAAATTAGACACTGAGAGCCTAGGTGGGATTTATAAGGTCTTCACTGGTTGGTGCAACTAGGAGATAGCTCTTTCTCAAACAGTTGGAAAAAAGTAGGGAAGCAGTATTCCTATATTCATTGCTACTTCCTTACTTTTTACTGTTCTTACTCTTCTTAGCTGACAAGCGTCTAAATCAGAAAGAAATGCAATACACCAATGATCTATTTTTCTAAAACTGAATATCTAAAGTTGTTGACATTCCATAAACAATTTACTTTTTGAATAAACATATTCAACATATAATTTGGGACCAGTCAGTACTCCAACAGTCTTTAAAGCAAAGTTTCTTAAAACTATTATTTTTTAAAATAGATTTTGATTTTAGATTTTGCTCAGCTCCTGATATATTTTGAAGATGGTGTTAGTCCACTGACTTCTGTCAGCTAAATTATGTATTCATTCACTCACTCATTCTTTAATATTTTATAGTTCTTTCGATTATTACACAGCTGAAAGCAATTCAAATTCACTCACAGTACTAAATATAAATAATACAAATGAAGCAATATAAAACCATATGAATATCTTTTTAAAAAGGAAAAAACAAAATTAACATAAAGAAAAACAAAATATATAATATTCAAAGTGGGAAAGACTGATTGAAGAAACAGGACTTCGATACAATTACAGTATATGTTGTGAATTTTGGGACGGAAGACATTCCCAACTGAAGGAATCAACAGTGAGAAGGCTTTCCTGATGGTAACAATAGGTTGGTAGTCTGCATCTGTCATTTATCAGTTATTCCAGCTTGAAATTGTGTGGAAAATTAGACATCATGAACAAAACTTGAATATGACTTGGTAGCAAATTGATAGTGAGAACCATTGCAGCAATATACCAAATGTGAGCAATACTCTCACACACAGCTAACTAATAGGCTAGAACTGGTAATAAATTTTCTAAGCAGTTTGGAGAACTAGTAGTTAGAAGAAATCTCCCTTTGTTTTTTTCCCACTTTACAGGGTTAATCCTGTAAGGAAGGCAGGAAAGAAACATTCTGGTGTTGTTTCTAGCCTAATCTTTATTGCCCTGCTTACAGAAACTGCCCAGTCACATGACCCCCCAGCCACGCCCACCAAGTCATATCCACCAAGCCATGCCCACAGAACCAGTAGTAAAAAAAAAAAATGAATTCCACCACTGTCTCAAAAGGACAATTTGGGTAGGAATCAAGAAAGTATATAGGAGGCCAAACGATCATAACATATTCACATTCCTAAGCCTGAGGTATCCAAATGATTAAAATATTAGATGCCAATAGTATCCAATAGAGATTATTATGCCCTTAGAGAAATATTTGGACTTGAGTATTTTTGTCTTTGTTTATATTCTATAATTATAAATACAAGCATTCATGAAGAGATCCTAAATGAAATAGCTATTAGAGAGGAAAAGGAAGAAGATTATTATTCTATTTACTCACCTTGCACCAATGTTTTTTTGGTCTTTCAGGAATCTGTATGCTTAATGAAAGGTTTAATGTTAGCAAAAGACATGGGTTAATATTAACAAAAGACAAAGTCTAATTGGAATGTAATTAAAATTAACTAACTCCAAAAACCCAGATGCTCAGAGATTCAGTTTAATTGTAATAATTTATGATTAAAATATATATTTTTTGCTTTAGTAGTTTCATCCTGACAGGATAGATATTAGCTTACCCCTCAAGAGAATGAACAAAAAGGCCCTCAGATCCAGCAGGATTTGTTCACAACAGATATATATTGCACTTTAAAAATTGTGGTGAAGATAGTGCAGTCCAGTTTATAATTACCAACCGTTCCTCAGTTCCTAATAATGGAGAAAGTCTAAAGTCAATTTAAGACAGAAAAATACACATTTTTCAAGTAGAAGAGACATTGCGTCTGTATTCCAAAGTGTATGATCTATTCCTTACTTCAGTTTCCCTCTATAATTTAACTCTTATCCCTTATTGTTGTCATTCTTTGAGCATTTTTATTGGTTTCGTCTTTTTTAAATCTCCCACAATTTTAAGTTCAGTTGCCATTTAATGTCCTCCCCATGAATAGAGGGAACTTCTACCTTGCAACAGAAAATTACTAGATCATGCAGTAGCTGCAATATTCATGTCATATATAAAATTATGCAATGTTGATCTACAGAAAATGTTATGACAAAATATAGAAAAGCCATTTTGAGACTGAACATTTTGCCCACAGTGTACATTTTCTTTTCTTCTGACATACACCATATGAACCCGTTTTAGATAATACAGAATTAAACTGTTAAAATACTACGTCAAGCTGAATCATAGTTGCAGAAAGGGCAAATGTCTGCCCTTCAGGATTGCATGCATAGAATCCTTGCTTGCACGATCACAACTTAAAATAGTTGAAGCAGCACATTTCAAACTTCAGTAATGACTGCTGGGAGACAATCAAACCTTGGTGGCGCTGTGGTTAAAGTGCAGTACTGCAATCCAGCACTACTTCTGCTGTCTACCGGTTCAAATCCTACCAGGCTCAAGGATGACTTAACCTTCCATCCTTCCAAGGTGGGTAAAATGAGGACCCAGATTGTTGGGGGCAAAGTGCTGATTCTGTAAAACCGCTTAGAGAGGGCTGGAAAGCACTGGAAAGCAATATATAAATCTAAGTGCTATTGCTAATGCTATCAATAAGAAAGTGCTTCATCTCACTTTCAATACCTTGTTTTCTGATAAACAGACAACTTGCATTCTGAGTAATTTGTATCCTTTAACATTTGCTTTCAAAGGCTTCTGTTTTCATTCTTTTTTATCTTTTTTATAGAAAAAAACTTTAAAAGTACCGAGTTAAAAAGAAAACAGAAAAAAAACCCCAAATAGAAATATCTCTATTTTTTTTCTTCTACAGAGGTGAAATTTTCTTGGGAAAGTTGTTCAGAAGTAATTTGCCTTCTTTCTAGGGCTGAGAGAAAGTGACTGGCCCAAGGTCTTCAAGCTGGCTTTGTGCATAAAGCAGAACTAGAACTTGTAGTCTCCCAGTTTCTAGCTTGGTGCCTTAACCACTACACCAGACTGGTTCTCCTACTTGGATTAATATTAATATAGATATATAATACATGCATGATCATAAGAAAAGTCACACTATTTTAAAATAAATTCAATAGTTTATTCATTCTATAGTTTTATCCAGAACGACATATATACAGATGAAAATAAACTACTTGAAAAAACAGTGTTAATACAAGTAATAAATTGTGAAAAAAATGCAATTAAATCCTTTAGTGTAGTTTTTTCTTTCCTTAATTTTTCTGTTGGAACAATTTCTCCATATATTTAAATACCCTGGGCTAATGAATTTTTTATTTGCATTTTTGCAGCGTTTTGTAATAACTATATTTCTATATAGTTTCTATACTTAGGCAGCTAATTATAGAAATTAAACCAGTTTCTTAGTTGTGCAATTTGAATGCTTTGGGAAGTAATGGATAAGATTCATCCCAAATATTTTTGGATGATCCTCCCAATTTCTTAAAAAAAATTATGAGCAAAATAACTCACAATTGCTCACTGCCACCCAAAAGTACCAATTAATGCACACATTTGCTTACATTCATATCAACACAATCAAGACTGAAATTTATATGGTATAAAATCACATTACCTGTTGAAATAAATTTAAATGGTTTTCTGTTTAGAGTTGTTTTAAAATTAAATCTCAAATCATCCAACCCAAACATATGGATTTTATTCATTACTGTCAAGATCCCCATTTTTTAAAATGAAGTAGATACGCAATGAAGGAATAACTGAATTTGACTCAACCAAATTAGATTTTTGTGATCCATCTGTTTTGCAAAGCATCTCCAACAGTAACAATTACATATTTATTATATCTCTCATTCTATTTTCTCAGTATGTTTTTTTAGAGAGGAGATATTAATTCCTTGTTGTCGGTAAGTAATATTGTGGAGAACATTTAAATCTGAATGCTTTTGAATTTGAAATGGCCTGTTTTAAGTTTGAAACAGTCATTTTGAGTTGAAGGCAGCTATTCCCCATTTAAATAGACTAATTTGACTATTTAGAAAGTGTTTCAAGCTTGGGAAGACATTGTCTTGAATTGAAAACATTGTTTGAACAGCAAAATATTATTAAAATTATTGAAATGACCTGTCCTGGATGTAGAACATTTGTTTCAAAATAAAAAACAAATGTTTGGTGTTCAAAATGGGATGTTCTGAACTTTCTCTTAAGGAGAAATATACAGTGCATTCAGACAGTATTCAGACCTCCTTCACTTTTATCAATTTTGTTATGCTGCAGCCTGATTCTACAGTTGTTTAAATTCATTTTTTTCTCATTAATCTACAGTCAGTGCTCCATAAAAACAAAGTGAAGACAGAATTTTAGAAATGTCTGTAAATTTATTAAAAAGAAAAAAAAAACCTGAAATATATTGGCATACGTATTCAGACCCTTCACTCAGTACTTTGTTGAAACACCTTTGGCAGCAAATACAGCCTCAAGATTTTTTGAGCATCTGAATTAGGGGGTGTTCTACCATTCTTCCTTGCAAATCTTCTCAAGCTCAGTTAGGTTGGATGGCAACTGTCAGTGGACAGCTATTTTCAGGTCCCTCCAGAGATGTTCAAGACTATTGGAAACAATCTGAATTTTACAGTCATCTTAAATGCAGCTACTTTACCAAAACCAATATACAGTATTCCTCAGTTAACAACTGAAATGCTAGTGCAGGTGTTGCCTAGTCAAGTAACAAAATGTCTGCAAGCAAATAACAAGCTCAGATAGTACCAAGGACCCTGCAATTGGGACTGGCAATTCTGTCACTAAGTGGCATATGACTGTGCCAGACTTCTGACATCAATTTCACTGTGATCACTAAGCAAGTCACCCATGTGTTCATTAAATGCAACATCGTGTGACCACAACTTGCAACTTACTTCTGACTTCTCCCTTGAGAAGCTGGCTAAGAAGCTTGCAAAAGGTGACCGTGTTGTTACAGGATGTTGCAGGATGTTACAACTATTGTAAATACAAGCCAGTTACAAAGCACATGAATTATGATTCCATGAGTGCAGAGATGCTATGATAGTCATAAGCATGATGACCA
This sequence comes from Myanophis thanlyinensis, assembly GCA_017656035.1. Classification (NCBI taxonomy): domain Eukaryota; kingdom Metazoa; phylum Chordata; class Lepidosauria; order Squamata; family Homalopsidae; genus Myanophis; species Myanophis thanlyinensis. Next base: position 6,780 of record JAEANM010007665.1, on the reverse strand, counting down.
ATCATAAAGCTACTTTTTCAGTACCCCTGTAAGTTCAAACAGTCACTAAGCAGGGGGGTTGTTAACCAAGGACTACTGTACCTATAATGAACGATGCTGTCACTTAAGTAATATTTTAATTTTGAATGAAAGATATTTATAATTATGCTTTCTGACTGGTACCAGTTCTTTTTCATTGTCAATTATTACAGTAATAAACTTTCTTGATGCCTCCTTGCTGATATTTTTTCAACAGCAGCATCTAAAACCAGCACCTGATTTTCAAGTTTATACTGCCTATGTTCCAACATTTTCTGTTCATGTCTTCCTTGTTCAGGGCTAATAATTACCTATGTTTTCTATTTAAAGCTGCAAAATGCAACATTTTCAATTTGAATTAGGCTTAGCTTTAAAAATATCTGTTGTTGTTTACTCTTTGCTTCTATAAAGTTTAATACATTCATTAATTTTAACTCTAGCTTTTGTGGAATCTTATACAATGCAAGGTTTAGGTGTTGCTTGATTATTACTTTAAAAGTTATGTTGTATTTGTTTTGCAATTAATATCAGGTCCTTTGTTATCATCTATTTAATAAAAGAACCAATTGTATACCATAGTTCAGAAATTGTTATTGTTTCTGTTGTGCACTTTTCCTTTTGTTTATGAAGTGAGCAGTACTATGGTTGCACACATTTCTAACAGGCATTGTTTTTATGCAATGTATTATCATTAGATTTTCCATTATAAAGGTGAATGGGCAAAAGAATGGACAAAGAGGTTTTGCAATGCACAGGAAGGGTAATAAATCAGGACCAATAAAATTCTTAGGAAAAATACAGCCATGAGTGTAGAGACGGAGTCCTTTTCTTAAGCATTTCCAGATTCCAATCAATTAAGCCTCTAGGTCAGTCTCCAATCTAGAATTTTCCAGAAGTACTGATCTACACCACCCTAATGCTAAAAATCGTGGTAATTATCAGCTGTGAACTGTAGAAGTTGAATCCAGAATATCTGAAGGATCAGAAAACTCCTCTAGATCCAATCTGCTTATTATGATCAATGCTTAGCGCCAATCCAAGTATGATTTAAGTGCCTGAAAAGTTAGGCTGGTTTCACACAATGTATTTCACTGGGTCAGTAAAGCGTTGCAGCGTATTGCATGAACCGCCAAACTAGCATGACCTGGGATAAGAGCAGTGGATGAAATGTAAAGAGAAACTGTGAGTCAGACTACTCTGCTCAACTCCATTGTTTTAAGCCAACCCAAAACGCAAACACAGGAACCAAGCCTCGTGCAAGAGAGTGCTCCAAGAACCCAGGAGAGAGGTGTAGAAAGACTGAAAAATGGAACATTCTTTGCTGAGACTAGACAGTGACTGACTGGGAACATATTCAACCTTCTTATGTGATGGAGATCCAAAGGACTGGCACTGGGGAGTGGCAGCAGATGTGAAGAAAAGACAGAAACATCTTGTTGAGAAGTTTTCTGAACATAGAAAGATGAGATGGAAATAAACCGAAGGCGAGGAGCTAAAACAGAGGGCACTAGCACACCACATTACCTTCAGTATTCATTGACCTAATTTGACATATACCATAAAAGTACTGGAAGCACATATACACGCACACACATACACTCACACAGACACGGAGCAGACTCTGAGAAGTGTTTTAGAAAAATTAAAAAAGCAAAACGTGGTGGCCTCATTTCTTCCAGAAAGCAGGATGTTTGAATGCAGCCACAAAAAACAAAAGCGTTAGCAACTTTGACACCAAATGGTCACAGTTTGCACAACCCTTGCAAAATGCCAGGAGAAAACCTTGATTTTATTCTCCATCAAAAGGAAGCTCTGAAACTTTCCTTTGCAACAAATGTAATTTATTCTGAAATATCCATCTGCTTGTCTTCCCTTATAAGAGCAAGCATTTTTGTTACAAGCGCTGAAATTCTTCACAAAGGAGAAATAGCTCTCCCCCACCCCACACACACATACACACAGAGACACTGGGTTGCCTTTGGTTTCTTTGACCTTGAATTTTGCCACATTCCTACAAAGAGAGAGCAGAACAAAGAAAAAAAGAAACCAGCTTTCATGCACAGGCAGGAAGAAAAGCCACTGGGGCAGCTGATCTGTTTCTAATTTTAAAAATATATTTATTATATTTATTTTTGAAATTAATAACATCCAAAACTATAATGACTATATAGCAGCAGAAGAAAAAGAACAGACCCTCCATTTCATAAAATAATTAAATCTTCAGTAGGCATTCACTTTTGTTTAGTGAATTAGTTAACTTTTGAATCTGTCTAATTTTGCCTTTTCAAACCAACAAATGGATGCTCAACTTGCAGTTCTATAACTCTGCAAAACAATTTTCCAATATTTAGAAGGTGTGTATGTGCGTGTGTGTGTATTCATTATATATGTATGCATTTATAAAAATGTGTAATAAATTATTGATTAAATTTGTGCCAGGTAGACTGAAAACAAACTTGCCTATTTTGAAATATAGCCTGTATACTACGATTGTATGAATTATATATAGACCTTTCAATCAATCAGGTTTGACAATCTGAGTTGAGTCCTGAAAATGAGAAACAGTGGAACACATATTCAGAAAGAAACCAGTTGAAAGAAACTGGCAAATTCACCTACTTCTAAACAGCAATCCTCTCAATATGCCCTATAAACTTCAGATCGCTTTGATGAGCAGAAAGTGGGGTGGAACCATTGAGGGAATTGTGTTTAGGCATGAAGTATGAATACTTTTAAGGAAATGTAACAAAGAAAGAAAGATGGATGAAAGGATAAGATATAAATAGAATACACAATGGCATTAAATTGCAAAGGCTTAGTACCACTGAACATCTAGGATTTTTTTCCCCCCAAGATGAAATTGCTTTTATTTTCTCCTACTAGAAGATGTAAATTATTTTTGCATTATAAGAACATATTCAACTTTCATGCCAAAGAAGTAACCTCACATCTTTTACAATAAAGATCTCTGGAGGCCTCAGCGAGAATTTTTCTGACCACCTGCTATGACAGATTAAACCTGGAATCCTTTGCACAACATATGCTCTGCCATTGAGTTATGATCCTCCTTCCTATTCTTAGTAACAAAGTTGACAGGCAATATATTTTATAAACGAAATCTTTTTGCATTAATTCATGGGATCTCCATTGACATTTTTGTAATTACTTGATGCTGTGAATTAACATTATTCCCCTTCACTTGGGTTTAACATCTAAATTATACATACTTTGCTATTCCATTTGCCAAGAATGGTTAACTGTATTTGGTTGAAAAAATTGGAAAGTTTCACCAAGAAAGTTTTTCCCATCATATATTACATTGTTTTCCCAGGAGCTGAATAAAGTTCTAAGGTGTTAAGACTGATATTGTATCATTTTACCAATTATATTGCTTTCCTTTTTCCCCAACATCTCTTAGTAAAAAAAAAGCTCTGATTTAATGCCATTGCTTATAAAGCTGGATCATATTGTTTAATTCTTCTGGTTTTGGTCTTCTAGCTATAGTCTATTTTCCTCTATTTTAAATCTAGATGAATTCCACCCAGTCCCAAGGGATTGGAGCAATATGCAGTTTACAGATGTTCTTGCTGGTTGACATATGCATCATTTTCTTGTGATGTGAGTACGCATAGATCCAGGGCAAATTATTCCACTAAGGAGGAAGGTAAATCACACCATTGCAGATGCAACACAAAAACAATTGCTAGACAACTACAGCTCATCCATGCCATGCTATGTATATGCAATTTAAAGAATCAGTCAGAACTAGAGACTGGATTACCCTGAGGATAGATGTAATGAGAAACCATTCTTTTTCTGTTGGGCTGTTGTAGTTGCTTATGCTTTCTCAAAAAAAAAAAAAAGTCTAATTACTTTGCTAATATACTCAGTGTGTGGGTTAGCTTGACATTTTAAGGGCAGGGAGCTTTTGTGTATAAGAGGAAGCTCTCCATGTCTGGAGTGACAAGATCTCTACAGGAACAATTAGTTTCCTTCTTACAGATTTCTGTCCAAATGTTTGAATTAACATCATGAGCCAATGCACAGTGTGGGACTATGTTTTATGTCTGCCAATACTTTGGAAGTTCTTTGGTGTGTGTGTGTGTGTATGTGTGTGGTTTCCACTGATACAGAAATCCAGGAATAAATATTTATTTATTTGTAAAATTTATCAGCCACCCATCTTACCATAAAATAACTTTGGGTGGCTTATAGTCATAAAAATATATATCTACATTAGAACATGAATGAATTAAAACCAAAGATTAAAAATCAAGGACATGTGGGAAGGGCGGGGGTGGATTGGGGTGAGGTGGGATCTGTTGTGACTTGACCTCCACTGTATTGTTTCTGCATTGGGCCCCCAAGGCCAACTGGTAGAGCCAGGTCTTTAAACCCTTATCAAAGACTTTGGAAATCTAAAAAGATTTGGGATATTTTTGGAGGAATTAGGCATTGAGATTGAATTGAGAAATGCTACTACATTGTCAGGAATAGGTCACTCTACTCTAGGTAGTTCCCTACCGATGAAATGAAGCGCTATCTACCCATCTTTAAACTGCTAGAAACTTCATCAGCATGAAATTGATTATTCCTGTTGTTGATCCTTGCTTTTTGTCTCCTGTATTTGAATAAATAACATATGATAAGCAAAGTGATTGTTTGATTCCATTGGCCTTTTAACACTCCCTCTTTCATCTACCACCAGCCTGGGTGGGTGGGTGGGGAAACCATCTGCCCATCATGACACTGAAACATAAATGGGGCATATGTCTGGTTGCAGACCTTTTTTCACCCCTCCTATTCTCTCTCTCCTGAGTCTGTCCCCTCTTTCATAACTCAGCTTGAATATTAATATTAAGAGTTCAGCTAAATTTAAAGAAGAGGCTGAATGAATGAATGAATGAATGAATGAATGAAGTCTCTTTAAGTTAAAGAATTAGGCCATCTCAAATGGAGCCAAATCATTTGTGAGACCGTTGGAGATGAAGTCCTCAGAGGTGAAATTCAGCAGGTTCTAGCAGGTTTGCTAGAACCAATAGTAAATTTTCTATGCAGTTCAGAGAATCGGTTGTTAGAAGAAATCTCCTTTTGTTTTGTTTTTTTCACTTTACAGGGTTAATCCTGTAAGGAAGGCAGGAAAAACAACATTCTGGTGTTGTTTCTAGGCTAACCTTTATTGCCCTGCTTACAGAAACTGCCCACCCAGTCACATGACCCCCACAGCCACGCCCACCAAGCCACACCCACTGAACCAGTTGTAAAAACAATTGAATTCCACCACTGCTAATCCCGTTATTTCAAAGTTACCCAAGTTCAACCTATTACGTCAATTCTGGCCTATGGCATTTTTTTTTTTTTACTGTTATGCCATTTCAATGTTATGTTATCTCACTGTTATATTATCTCAATATTACAAAGAAATGTTAACCTGATGAGCCACCATTTAGTCACTTTTGGATGTAACAGACAAGATTTGCATCTAGATTTAAACCTAAAAGAATAGCCATGCCCATTGCATCCAAACAATTTGGTATTTAACGGCAGTGAAAGAACGAACCCTTCCCCCCCCTCACAAATGAAATATTAATCCAAGGTGTTACTGAATCCTGAATTTATGAATTTCATTATTTTTTTCTTTACAAACTTTTCTTTATTAAAAGCAACATCAAAGCCAGGTAAATGTTATATATTTTATAATACAAAGTAGCATATTAATAATGAATCAAAGAAAGAATAGCTTGTCTCTAAGTACAATACTAATAGATTCACAGGCACTGCTCATTACCAAGTGGCACTTGATTTTTACATGGAAATTTCTTATCCAGCCCCAAACAGTTTGACTTTCTCATCAAGTACTACATTTTCTTCTGGAAAACCTAACCGTTGTAACCTGGAAACAACAGAATAATGGAAGATGATGCAATTTAGGAAAGATAAGCTGGACTGGGTTTCCTTACTAGGCATCCAAAGGGAGACATCCATCATTACTGCCTGGGACTCCCAACATCTAATTGCTTCAGTAAATTAGAACATCTCAGGCTATCTGCATCCAAGGGCTTGGTCTGCATCTTGGCAGCTCTGGGGAGGAGAAGTTAATTTAGCACTGGAGACCATCTCCTTCATTAAGCATCAGATTTTGTAAAATTAAGTGTCTCTCTAGCACGAGACAATGGGAAACATGATAAAGCTAATTAATGCCACATAAATTCACCCATTAGGTTTATCAAGTTGATTTCAATATATCTGGAAGAAGATCTATCAGATTACGTCTTCCTATTTCAAGGTGACACAAAATATGGAATATTCATATTTCAATTTCAAAATTGTGCCTTCTAGAAAAGAGTGATAGTTTTGAGTAATTCAAGCACAAGTAAATTCCACAAGTAAAGTCCTTCGGGAGAGGGGCGGTATAGAAATTTAATAAAATTAAAATTAAATTACTTCTCAGCATTATTATATTTGTATTTGATACTATATGTCCATGATGGCGAACCTGTGGCACGGGTGCCACAGGTGGCACTCAAACCCATCTTGCTGGACACTCAAGCTGTAGGCCAACTTACCTCCAGCTGAGCATGCACATATTTATTTATTTATTTTTATTTTAAAAATTTATATACCACCCCCTCTCCCAAGGGACTCGGAGCGGTGTACAGCAGGTAAAAAACATACATAGAAAACTTCTAAAAAACCAATTAAAATAATTATATAGAGCTGACAATTTAAAAACACATTAAAATTAAGAATTAGAATGAATTA
>JAEANM010007664.1:0-17571 GCA_017656035.1 Myanophis thanlyinensis | reverse complement strand
GTATCTGAATGTATTCTGTGTTTCTGTACTTTGTGTGATTGTACTGATGGAGGCTCACTCAATTTCGCTGCACACATATTGTGCACTGACAATAAAGGATTGAATTGAACTGAATTGAACTCAGACTACTGTATCTCAGTATACCATTCCATCTTGCACGTTTTTCTAAGATCTTCTCTCAACAGATGTGCACATTTTGAAGTAGCAAAAGACTCACATGGTAGCATCTAAAAATAGGAGAGAAAACTAAAATCAACTTACTGCAATTTTAATGGTAAATGTCTAAATAAATTTAAGGTTTCCAAAATATCTCAAATAGTAAAACTTTAGAATAGCATAGATGCTTCCATCCAATCCGGGATGGGGGCAAGATAATCAGCCAAATATGAATTTTGCCTCCATTAAAATCTGGAGAGTGATGAGCCCATAAACATATGATAGAAATGTGATGTGCCAAACCTGAAGTATTTATTGTATTTAACTAGAAAAGCATATTGGGGCTTTTTCTCTAATATTACAAGAAGTAATGCATCTCAAAGTTCTCAATTTTGAGAAATCAAGATTACTCAGTAAATTGTAAATTATTTTTTTAAAATAAGTATTTTAGACCACTTGTCCTGACTCAAAGCAACTGACAAGTAAACATACTTTAATTGATAAAAGAAAATAATAATTTATTGAAATATTGCAAATAATAAAAATCAACTACCTATATGTGAGACGGGAATATTGGGATAGAAGTTTATCCTGGTCGGTCACGAAAAACTTAATCTAAAGGAGATCAGTGAAGAAACTGCAAATGTTTTGAATAACCAAGAAATGAAATATCTTTTTTGGCAATATGGCTACTTTTTGAATTCTACAGCCATCAAATATAGAGTGCCTATTCTGGTCTTGTTTCATAAATTTTATATATACAAGTAAACTACAGAACTCTGCATAGAGCAGAAGGAAATAAGAACAAATTTCTTAGGACCAGAACAATTTTGCAATGTCACTGCCAAACTATAGTACAACCGAGAAAGAAAACACTCATATTTCTGGCTAGTCACTACACAGGCCAAATCAGCAATGAAAATATGTGTAGAATTCTCAAAGTATTTTGTCCTTCATTGAATATTATTTCAAGAGCAAAGTTGGAATAATGGTTAGGATCCAAGACAGAATTTAAGAAGCCCAGATTCATGTCACACATACTTACCATGGAAGTGATAGGATGGCTTTATATATATATAAAACAAAAAATTCAAATCTGAATATGACTTCATCATACAGTTGGACACAAGATTCTTAATCCAATGTAATGAGGAAGGAGAAAGTCATTGTCTTTTAGCTCAATATTTCCCATTAGTTTGTTTAGGGATAAAACTGAAAGTGAAAATACTGTGCATCCTACCCTTAGCTGCCTGAGTGAAGAACAGGTCACTTTAATTTGCTCTATATGTCTAACAAATAAATAAGTGGAACAGATCACTATCAAATCCCCATCATTTCCCAGATTAAATAATAAACATAAATAGATTCTGAAAAAATAATGTAATGGATCTTCTGTAGACTACATAATGCAAGAAAAATGGGCAACAAAGAGCTGATTGGTCAAACTGATTCTTACCTGCTGACTGAGTGTTACAAGAGACTTTGTAAGAGAGCCATATACTTAGGAAGCATATAAATGTAGCTAAGAATCCGAAGACCTATTTTAAAAAAAGCATCAGCAAAGAAGCCATACATAAAAATATATTACATTAAGTTTCTATAGATTCTAAATAATATTGAACAGACTAACATTTCAAAGAATGTATCAATTGTGATCAGAGGTTAGTAATAAATACCTAAATAGACATTTACTGCAAATAGTTAAATGCATATCTTTTTGACCTCCCTCTCTCTATTATTCCAACCAGCAGAAATCTGCTTGCAAATCACTGTTTGCAATTTGTTAGAAATGATTTTAAGTACAATAGTAATTTGAAAGAGGAAGCTTTGTCCACTCTCACCTTTCCAAGATAGATTTTATTTTTTATTCCATGTAAAGCATGGCAGAATGCATATTGAGTATAATTGTAATGAAAACACAAGGATGGGAGAAGACAAGAGAGACATTTCTTTCTATCAATCTGTTTCCATTATCTGTGATGAGATTAAAATTGAGGGCTTGAGAACCCTGTAACAGGCTGCTCAGCAACTAGAGCAAAACTTGTAAATCTGTTTTTAATCAGTACCAATGATTATTTAGTGTGCATTCAGCAAGATTCATTAAATACTAAGTTTAGAGTTCAAACTTTGCTATTTTATGTATATTGCATGTACTCTGCAGTACTACTGTACATGTACTCTGCAATACTAGATAAAAGACCAAGCCACAAATAGCTGTTACTCAGAAATTTTGAAATGTTCATGACCTCAGAAATCCTGTACATTATTGCAGAATCTGGTAACAGAATGGAGTTTTAAAGAATACAATTATTTAATTTAGCCCAATGTATAGTATAAGGCCAGCAATGTGAAAACAATCTATGTGGAATTCTTGTGCAGATTACACTGAACTTAATAAAGCTTTCCTCAATTTACAGCACACAGCTAGAATAACTGCTTGCTTAGTTATTATAATTTCTGTAAAAGTAACATAATAAAGAGACACATCAACTGCACAATTATTAGGCAAGTAAGTATTTTGATCATATCATTTTTATGCAGTTTTTCTACTTGCAAGGTGTATAAACCTGAATGCTTAGTGGATATAAGCATATCAGGTGATATGTATTTGTCTAATGAGGGGGTGTGGCCTAAGGAGATCAACACCCTATATCAAGCTGTGCATAATTATTAGGCATCTTCTTTTCCTCAGGAAAAATGGGCCAAAAAAGACATTTAACTGATTCTGAAAAGTCAAAAATTGTAAAAAGTCTTCCAGAGGGATGGAGCTCTTTAAATTGCTAAGATATTGGGATGTGATCACAGACCCATTGAATGTTATGTTGTAAATAGTCAATGGGGTCATAAGAAACATGTTGAGAAAAAAAAGATGCACATTAACTGACAAAAGATTTGAGAAGAATTAAATACGAAGCTATTAGGAATCCATTATCCACCAGTGCTATCATATTCCAGAACTGCAACCTACCTGAAGTGCCCAGAAGTATAAGATGTTCAATGCTCAGACGTGGCCAAGGTAAGCCTGAAACCCGACCACCACTGAACAAGACACGTAAGTTGAAGCAGCAAGAGTGTGCCATTTTTATGGTGCAGTGGCTAGAATACAGTACTACAGGCTACTTCTGCTGACTGCCAGTTGTCTACAATTTGGCAGTTTGAATCACATCAGGCTCAAGATTGACTCAGCATTCCATCCTTCTGAGGTCGGTAAAATGAGGACCCAGATTGTTGGGGGCAACATGCTGACTCTGTAAACTGCTTAGAGGGCTGTAAAACACTATATAGTGGTAGAAGCGGTATATAAGTCTTACTGCTATTATGGATTCATGAGATGAGAGTGACTCTTGATGGACCAGATGGATGAGCCCATGGCTAAATCAGGTAAGGCACAGAGTTCTGTTTTGACTCAGATGCCAGCAAGGTGGAGGTAGGGCACTGGTATGGGCTGGTATTATTAAAGATGCTAGTTGGACCCTTTCGGATTGAAGATGGGCTCAAAATCACCTCCCAAACCTACTGCCAATTTTTAGAAGACCCTTTCTTCAAGCAATGGTACAGGAAGAAGTCTGCATCTTTCAAGAGGACATTTTTATGCAGGACAATGCTCCATTGAATGCATTGAAGTAGTCCACTGAGTGGCCAGCCAGTAACGGCATTTAAGATGAAAGAATGACGACATGGCCTCCTTCCTCACCTAAGCTAAATCCTATTGAGAATTTGTGGCCCTTCTTAAACAGGAGATTTACAGTGAAGGAAAACAGTACACCTCTCTGAACAGTGTCTGGGAGTCTGCAGTTGCTGTTGCACAAAAATCAAATTGTCAACAGATCAATAAACTGACAGACTCCATGAAAGGAAGGCTTATGACTGTTATTGAAAAGAAAGAATAACAGAGTTGAAAGGGACATAGTAGGTCATCTAGTCCAACCCCCTGCCCAAGCAAGAGACCTACACTATTTCTAATAGATGGCAGTCCAGTCTTTTCTTGGAAGCTTCCAGTGATGAAGCTCTCACAACTTCTCAAGGTAAGATGTTCCAGTGGTTGACTGTTGTCACTGTCAGAAAATTGATCATTTCTAGTTTGAATCTTTCCTTGATCAGCTTCCATGCATTATTCCTTGTCTGGTGCTCAGGTGTTTGGAAAATAGGTTGACCCCTCCTTTCTGTGATAGCCCCATAACTATTGGAACACAGCTTCATATCTACCCTGGTCCTTCTCTTCACTAAACTACACATGTCCAGTTCCTGTAACTGTTCTTCATGTTTTAGCCTTCAGTTCCCCATATCATCTTTGTTGTTCCTCTCTGCACTCTTTCTAGTCTCAACATCTTTTTTTATAGTGTGGTGATCAAAACTAGATGCAATATACTAGGTGTGGTCTAACTAAGGCTTTATAGAATAGTAATAGTACTTCACATGATCTTGATTAAATTCCTCTGCTAATGCAATTTAGGATTGCATTGGCTTTTTTGGCTGCCGCTACACACCATTGGCTCATATTTAATTGGTTGTCCACTATGACTCCAAAGCTCTTCTCACTGTTGCTGCTATTAAATGGTTTCTCCCAATTTGTATGTGTATTTTTGGTTTTTCTTGCCTAAGTGTAAGACTTTACTTTTCTCTACATTGAATTTCATTTTGTTAGATAGAACCCAGTGTTCAAGTCTGTCAAGATCCTTCCGGATCTTAAGCCTATCATCTAGGATGTTGGCTATTCCTGCCAGCTTAGTATCATCTGCAAATTTCATAAATTCCCCTTCTATTCCCTCATCTAAGTCATTTATGAAGATATTGAAGAGTATGCAATCTAAGACGGAACATTGTGGTACCCACTGCTTACTTCCCTTCATGTAGATGTAGTACCATTAAGGATTACTCATTGTGTACAGTTTATCAGCTAGTTACAAATACATCTGATGGTGATGCTATCTATCCCATTTTTTTCTAGCTTATCAAGAAGTAGGTTGTGGTCTACCTTGTTGAGTGCCTTGCTGAAGTCTAAGTATATTATATATACAGCATTTCACTGGTTAACTAATTTAGTCACTATGTCAAAGAATGAAATAAGATTGGTTTGGCATGACCTGTTTTGAACAAACCCATGCTAATTTCTAGTTATTACTTTACTGATTTCTAGATGTTCATAGATCTGTTTTTTTATTATCTTTTCCAGTAACTTTGATGTGAGGCTGATTGTTCTGTTATTTCCTGGATCTGTTCCCCCCTTTTTTTCTGAAGATGGGAACTACATCAGCTCTTTTCCAGTCCTCTGATAGTTCCTTGGCGCTCCAGGATTTTTGAACGATGTGATACAGTGGTTCTGAGATGACATCTGCCAGCTCCTTTAGAATTCTGGGATGTAATCTGTCAGGTCCTAGTGACTTGTATTCATCAAGATCTGACATGTCTTCTCTTACCTCCCCGCCACCCTTATTTTAACTTTTATTTCTAGTCTAATTATGTTTTTAGTAGGTTGGGCTATAGTTCTTTTTGCATGAAAACCGATACAAAGAATGAGTTAAGCAGCTCTATTTTCTCTCTGCTGCCTGTTACTTCCTTGCTTTCTTCTCTTTTTAGTAGAATGACTCGATTTTTTTTTCTTATCTATATGTTGAAAGAAACCTTTAAAAATATCTTTGACTTTTGTTGCAAGTCTTTGTTCATTCTGAGCCTTTGCTTTCCTGACTTTGCCCTTCCAGATTCTAGCTATTTGCTGATATTCTGCCTTTGTTATGTATCCCTCTTTCCATTTTTTGTACTTGTCCTTTTTGCCTTTCAGTTTATCAGAGAAGGTGACTATATTGGTCACTGATTTTTTTTAAATGTAAGAAATGTTTATTTGAGATGTTTTGAGATGTTTATTATTCTCATTTTAACAAATGCAAATTAAAGAGTGTGATGTACACATTTTCGTTTTTCATTTAGTAGCATAATAATTCCTCACACTAATAGTTGCCCAATAATTGTGCATACATAAATATTCTTCAAAACCTCACTTTGACTTTCTTAAATATATTGAGATTTATTAACATTTTGGATTGATCGACAGCACTGTAGTTATTCAATAATAAAATTAATCCCCGAAAATGCATGTCTAATAATTGTGTACACAGTGTAGATTTTGATAATTGAGGATTGGAGCAATAGTGGGAAAAAGCAATGTTAAATATCTTTGCCAGTATTTTTTAAGATCGAACATATGCAATACTCAATTAATACGTACACTTGAATATACAGTATGGACTCTCCTTTCTTTTAGTGTGCTTATTATGGGAAAGAAACTTGAAATATATTTTAAGATCTGATAAAGTTGCTTATATGTAACAAAAAATGGCAAACAGCCTCACCGCTCCAGCTACCAGGCCTGCTGAATTGGAGCTTTTTGCAACTGCCACAATGGATGCAATAAGAAGCAGAATAGTACCTATTAGGTAATGAAGAAACTCCTAAAATGAAACAAAGACAATGTAATTTAAAAGAAAAGCTAGAAAGACTCAGTACTTTACATCAGAAACTTATCAAAGAAACATTTGTGTGTGACTGAAGCCCCAGGTATAACTAATGAGTTCATGTAACAGAATAACAGAGTTGGAAGGCTTCTCGTTCAACCTCCTGCTCAAGCAGGAGACCCTTTTCAAATAAATGGTTGTCCAACCCCTTAAAAACCTCAATTTGGGAGCACCCACAACTTCTGGAGGCAATAATTCCACTGATTGTTCTCATTTTCAGGAAATTTTTCCATAGTTCTAGGTTGGTTCCTTCCTTGATTAGTTTCCATCCATTGTTTCTTGCTTGCCTTCTGGTGCTTTGGGAAATAGTTTGATCCATTGCCTTTGTGGTAGCCCTTTAGGTATTGGCACGCTGCTATTATGTCACCCTTAGTGCTTCTTTTCATTAAATTAGACATACCCAATTCCTTCACTTGAACCCATTTGCTTGGACAAATTTTATTTGGTTTCCCATATTCTCTTTTTGGGGAAGATGGTTGCTTGACAGCTCTGCAGGTCCTGGATGAAACAAATTCCCTGGACTCCTTTCAGCCAGGCTTAGTTCTGGCACAGTGAGAGTTTTGGTTACACTCATCCGTGACTTTGGGATGAGTTTTCATCAATATGCAGATGATACTCAACTGTATATTTCCACCCCAGGCCACCCCAACAAAGCCGTCGAAGTGATGAGCCATTGTCTGGAGGCCATGCGGAGCTGGATAGGTCATAACAGGCTTCAGCTCAACCTAGTCAAGACTGAGTGGTTGTGGTTTCCTGCGCCCAGATACAGCCAGCTTAAACCATCGCTGGCCGTGGGGGGGCAAATCCTATCCAACATGGAGGGGGCTCACAATTTGGGTGTCCTTCTGGATGTACGGCTGTCGCTGGATGATCATATCGCAGCTGTCTCTAGGGGGACCTTTTATCAGGTCCGTAGGATTGCCCAGTTGCGACCTTTTCAGGATCTGGGCGCTCTTCGCACAATCACTTCTGTCCTGGTAACTTCCCGTCTGGATTACGCCAACGCTCTCTACATGGGGGACTCCCCTTGAAAAGCATCCGGAGGCTGCAGTTGGTCCAGAATGCAGCCGCGCAGGTAATTATGGGAGCTCCTAGGTGCTCCCATGTTATATCTTTCCTGCGCAAGATGCACTGGCTTCCTGCGGCCTTCCAGGTGCAATTCAAGGTGTTGGTGTTTACCTTTAAAGCGCTCCATGGCTTGAGACCCGGGTACTTACGGGATCGTCTGTTGCCACCATCAGCCTCCAGCCGACCAGTGCGCTCCCATAGGGTTGGCCTCCTTGGGGTTCCATCATCGGGATGGTGTCGTCTGACAGCCCCGAGGGTATGGGCCTTCTCTATGGCAGCACCCGCCCTGTGGAATGAACTCCCTCCAGAGATCTGTATTATAACGGATCTCCGGTGTTTCCAACATGCCCTGAAGACCCATTTATTTCAACGAGCCATCCTGGCCTGATACCTTGGGGTTTTAATTTAAGTTTAATCCAATTTTAATTGAATTTTAACTAAATTATTTTAAATAGTTAATATTTTTAATTTTTTAATTGTTTAATATTTTAATCGAATTTTAAATTTCATAATATTTTAATAGACAGCCTTCATCTAATTATTTTAAATGGGTTTTAAATTGTTATTTATGTATTTGTGTTTTTATCTGCTGTTCACCGCCCTGAGTCCCTAGGGAAAGGGGGCAGTATATAAATCAAATAAAATCTAAATCTAAATCTAATCAGACTATCTTTGGTGGGGGTGGGAGGGGAATAGAGAGAGGTGGGGCTAGTCGCAGCAGGATGACACGACTTCCATGAGAGCTGTGGAAGCTCATGCTGAATTCCCCCCACAGGAGGTCCCTGAGGACCTTAATCACCTGGAGGAGTGAGGAAGAGTTAGGGTATACAGTGGTGCCAGCCAGGGAAGCCCAAACCCCTGGATGGACTCACAACAAGCCCTCAAATTCTATTGGAGGGAAAAGATGGCGTTTTGCTGGACTGGAGCTGTGGAAACTCCATGAAAAACCAGCTGAAGCGTGGAGTCGTGATCATTCTGGGTGAGAAATATTTGCTTTGATTTTCAACTACAAAAGAAGAGTCCCCCAATAGAAACAGCAGAGTGAGTGGTGCCAAGTGGTGGTGGTGGATTTTGTTGTATTCCCACCCCCAGAAGAAAAACGACGAAATAAAATTGGGACCCGTTGATAGATTTGGATTAAAAGAAAATTCCTGAAAGGAGAGGAAAAGCTGGTAATGTGAGGTATCAGACTGGAGATTGCATGAATGTGTATCTGGAATTGAGACTCTGATTAGAAGATAAGTGGATAAACAGCAAGAAGCAAAACTTTTTTTCTTAGTGATTTAAAGTGGATAGAGGGGAAAGAAACAGTAGCCAGAAACAGTAGCCAGCACCATCTAGTGGCAGAAAGAAATTCAGGAGAAGAAAGCTGAAAGTGAAAGCTTTTTTTATAGCTTTGAAGTGATATCTGGTGATAAGAACTGGCTATATTTACAGACTGTGCTTAAAAGAAGTCTGTTTTCCTCTCAAGGAAAGAAGAAAGATAAAGGGTGAGCTTTTGAGTTTTTTAAAAAAATAGTACAGCCCTTGGGAAAAAAATTAAGGCAAGTATAGTCGTGTGATATTTTTGATTTAGATTGAAGTAATCTTACTATGGTGTTTTGTGCTCTGTGACCTTATTGCTTGGCAGGGCTGCCTCTTTTTTTTAACTGAAAGCCTGAAAGCTTGTTTGGAAGTGACACTGGCACTAAAACCACTGCTAACTGCACTTTGGGGTAATGAGGCAATTGTGAACCATTATCCTTCTTTCTGTTTCCTATGTTTGCTCCTCTTTCTTGGATTTTAATTTTTTTTCATTTCTTCCTTTTTTATTCTTTTTTCCCCTGGTATCCTTTTTTCAAACCTTTGACACTTTTTGCTTTGATTTTTTCTTTATTTTTTATCCTTTTTTACTATTTTAATTTTAACTTTTTGGAATACCATTGATTCTGCAAGCCTCCTGGTAGACTATTAATTTTTATTTTCCTTTTTTCTTCTTTTTTCACTTTTTCTCTTTTTGGATTTTTTATTTTTTCAGAATTTATTATTATACACTTTTGGGGTTTTTTTTAAATTAACATTTTTATTTTTTATTTTTTCAGTTGGATTTTTACCTCCTGCTTTTCTTATCTTTTTTTTTTTCTATGTTTGGATTACAATTGACTATCATTTTTTTTGATTGGATTATAAATAATGTTCAATTTTGGATTATAATTAAAAGAGTTAAGAAGAAGGCAAAATGAAGAAAGCTGCTTCGGCACAGTCATCAGCATCCTCTAGCCCAATGGGGCAAAGAACTCTGGATTTTTTGCTGTTGCAGGAAAAAAATGCTATCCAAATGAAGATAAAATCCATGTCACAATTGATGCATGAGGATTTGAAAGGACACGTGAAAGAGGTGATGGAGGAGGTGAAGGAGATTAAAGAGAAAATGGGAAAGATGGATGATAAAATGGAAAATCTCCAACAATTGATGGTCAAAAATGAGCAGCGGAACCAGAAGGTGGACGAGAAGATGGAAAAGGTAGAAAAGCAAATGGAGGTGAATGGCAGACTCTCTGCAATTGGCTATAGACATAAAAGAACAATTATATCACTGGAGAGGGATAAAGCCAAATTTTACTTGAGATTTCAGAATACGGAAGAAGAAAGAGATGAAAATCTGAAAGATGTAATGGCAGAGCTATTGGCGCCAGTTCTAGATAGTACCAAGGAAGAGATGATGAAGGAAATTGATGAAGTATTCAGAGTGTACACCAAATATACAACAAGAAATAAACTTCCAAGAGAAGTACACGTGAGGTTCATTAAGAAAACAACTAAAAATGTCAATACTACAAAAAACAAGAGATGAGTCGTTGAAATATAAGGGAAAAGAACTAAAGGTATTCTTGTATCATGAATGGAACAGATACAGATTAGATTCTATAGAAAAAGCACAACAATTTTATAAGAATTTTTTTTACTATCCATTCTTGATTTTCTTGACCTTTGATTTCAATCATATTTGGGTACAGCCACATGAGTTGGAGATAGGTGGCACACTTGTGCTGGTTCTGCTCCTTCCTCCAAGGTTGGTCCCAATTGATGTAGATAGGATTGAGAGATCCAGTTCCCAACTGCTCACTTGCTGTGTCCCAAAGGGCTCAGTACTCTCTCCTCTCCTCTTTAGTATTTACATGAAGCTATTGGGTGATATCATCTCTGTTACCATAGGTTGAGATAGCATCTATATGCTGATGATACCCAGCTCTCTATCTCTACACCTGGTGGCTTGAATTATGCTGTTACTGCCCTCTCATGGTGCCTGAAGTGACCTGGGTAGGGATAACAGAGTTTGACTGAATCTTGGCAAGAATGAATGCCTTCAGAGTGCATGGAACCTCAGGATCTAAGTTTTTGTCAACCTTAGTTCTGGACCCCGGAACGGGATTGCACTATCTATTGAGATCCATTTGCAATCTAGGGGTTCTCCAGTATTTACATTTCCTGCTCAAAGAACAGGTAGCGGGTCTGACTGAGAGACCTTTTGCACAGCCCCATTTTGCACACCAGCTGCAAATTTTCCTGAATCTCTGTGCAATCCCTAGTCATCTCTCATCTTGTCTACTGCAATGCACTCTACATGGAGTTACCCTTGAAATCCATTCAGAAGTTTTAGTGGTGCAAAGTGCGGCAGCGAGAGCACTCTTTAGGGCCCCTAAGATGATCCATATTACACCTGTGCTCCACAAACATCATTGGCTAATGGTCTGCTTCTGAATACTGTTCAAGGTATTGATTACATAATCTTTAAAATCCTTAATGGATCCAGGCTACCTGATAAACTGTCTCATTCCACTAAGGCAAGACTGTCCTACTTGTGCTGGCAGACACGGCCTACTTCAGATACTGTTGATCAGAATCCAGAAGGGTAGACATCTCTGCTGCAGTGTCAAAGGGTAACTTTGGAACATTCTCCTCTCCAGGTAATAGCTGCCACATCCTCTATTGTTCTGCAGGAGCCTGAAGTTCTGGTTCTAATTCTCCTAGAAACCAAATGGGGGAGTTCTGTGCTGAAGCTTGTTGCTGGATTGATGGCAAATTCCACCTCCCCCTCTTGCTCTCTACCCAACCATCTTTTATTATCATATTGATGTATTCTCATTTTATTGTTCATTGTTTATTTCATTGTTCTCTTATTTTACTTATTTTGTTTACGCTCTTTTCATTTCTTCCTTTTTATTGTTCTAAGCATCCTGGAGTAGCTCCACAGTGACATAGGCGGCAATTTAATTATACACCATATTTTTCAGTGTATAAAAACTGGGTGAAAATTGTGGTGTGTCTTATACACTGAATATAGCCGTTTTTGGCCTCCTGAGTCCCCTCCCGTCTCATTTTCTACAAAATGGCCATTTTTTAGCGAAAACGAGTCACACAGAGGCTTCTGGAGGCCTGCAAAATGCTTCTGGGGGCTGGGGAGAAGTAATACAAGACATGTGGGGGGGGGGAGCCAAAAACGGGTGAAAAACAGGCTGTTTTTGGCCTCACAATCCTCTCTACGTGTCTTGTCTGGGAGCTGGGGAGAGGGAAAACAAAACACATGGAGGCCAAAAACTTTTTTTCTTGTTTTCCTCTTTCAAAATCTAGGTGCGTCTTATACCCTGGTGTGTCTTATACTCTGAAAAATACAGTGCTCTATGAGATCACCAGACAACCATGATCCCTTCATTCCTCATTTCAGAGATATTTCTTCACCAGATTCCTCAATGCCTTTAAAAATGGAATGGCTTCTAATGTATTTGAAAAGTTTTTTTTCCCAAGATTCAAGGAAATATTTGGAGATGTGTTGGTTAATTGTTGTCACTATCAGGAAATTTCTCCTTAATTCTAGGTTGGTTCCTTCCTTGATTAGTTTCCACCCATTGTTTCTTGTCTTGCCTTCTGGTGCTTTGGGAAATAGGTTGACCCCCTCCCCTTCTTTGTGAAGAAGATGCCAGGATTCCCTGTCATTCCTGTCTCCCAGAGTTTGCCGAAACCCATGTTCATTGCTTTATTGACACTCTCTAACCATTTTGAAAATAACTCATGTTGAACTGTATAGCAAACACCAGGAGCTGATCAAAATAAATATTTTATGACATTTTGTATTATATCATAAACTGTTTACACTATTGTGTTGTAAAATGTTCTACAAAATTTGCAAAATTTAAATTCCAGCGGAATCATGGGTCCCAGATTTTGAAGGCATTCTGTATTTAGTTCATTTGAGGTACTTTGGTTCAGAATGTTTCACCTAAAGGTTACAGATATGAGGTGTTTTAGTAGTATATAAATTAAAAGTTTTGCATTCAGCATGGTAGACCTGTCTGAAAATATAAAGTTGCCTTATACTTGGTGTACCTGGCTTAGCTTTGCATATTGACCAGTGATGGAGTATAATGGTATTTTTATAAGGAAATAGACATTCACTTTCAAACAAGTAGGACATTCCTACCGTATCAGTTAAGAGACCAGCCTTCTCATCAATTCACACAGAAACCATGAGTAAGAAATATTCCGCTATTGAGTTTATGCCTATTTATAAAATAAATAGAATGGTTGGGGGGGGGGAAGTGTGTTGAGATTTCTCTTCTATCCTCTTTCAATGGATATTGAATAAAACACTCTGGAAGAATCTAGCTTTCCATGAGGATAGATGGCTAAGAATTTAACCTCATTCTTTAACAGCCATGGGCAGATACCTTTCAGGTTTTTCGATATAGACACGTCTGAGGCTAAGGCTGGGATATTCTATATGCTGTACAGTAAGATACAGTGCCCCTTTATTTGGTGAGTATATTTCTTGTCATTGGTAGGTGGGCTTATTTGCCTAATGGATGCTGCAGAGAGGTAGCAGTGGAAACATTGAACTAAAACCAGGACATACAGGGACCATTATACATCTAAGCAATTATGTTCAGCAATCTGCAAGAATGATAACTAAATCAGGTTGCAGAAGTCTTCAACCAGATCCTCCCAAACAGATTAATAAAAATCTGGCAATTTTAATTTTATAAAGAAAAGAAGACATTCAGTGGTTCTTGTTTATATGTTAATATTTTCTTTAGATCCAGGAAACAATGTATCATCAGAAGCTGCAAATGGAGTAAAAATGCTACATAGGAATTGCTATTGTTCAGTTACAAATGTAATAGAACAATTTAATATAAGTAATAATATTTCTGTAAATTGACAAAGATTATTTTAATTACAGACAGAAACTTACCGCAAGTGGCCAGCTGATGCAAGTCAATTTTTGATAGGCTCTAAAGATGTAGATAATGTAAAAGATGAAGATCATAATTAAGTCATAAATGCAGACAATTTCGAAGTAGATGTATGCATTGTGATCTGTCCACTGTGAAGATCTTACACAAATAAATCCAATCAGCAACAATAACTGCAGAACAGAAAAAAGTTTGTGTGAAGAATGCATGAAAGACTACATTCCAAGAATAATAAAATGTTCAGAGTTAACAATTTTGAAAAGGAAAAAAAACCAATTCTAGCTAAAAGACTAAAAATATTCAGAACTGGAGAAGAGAAAGCATTCAGATACTTCCAAATCAGAATGGATTTTTAAGTTTAGAGAATTCATTCTATCTAGTTCTCATTCTGGACAAATGGATTTTAGTGTATCTAAAATGTAATCTACAGTACTTATAAATTGTTCTTATGTGACAGTTGGTATATAGGTAGTCCTTGATTTATAACTATAATTGAGCCTGCATTTTCAGTTATAAATCATGATAGTCATAAAGTAGGTCATCACATGACTGTTTTATGACATTTTCTGTGAGGATCATTAAACATAAATATTATTTGCGATGGGACATTTTTCACCAGAAACAGAAAATGAATTCAGATCTCTGGGAACAACATCATAAATTGCAGTTGTGTCACCATGAGATACTATGATTGACCAGATTCAGATCTCTGGGACTAAAATCACTTAGTGACCAAAAACTGGTCATGTGATTGTGGGCAGAGGAAGGTGGGTGATTGTTAGAACTTCAAATCCAGGTTATAACTCTGATTTCCAGGGTCTCTGGTAACTTCAAACAGTCACTAAGTAACCAAAGTCAAGGTTGTAAATCAAGGACTATCTGGAAAGGAAATAATGTTAGAAGTAAAGAAATTAGTCATAGGAACTAAGTAAGACCTCAATGTAGTAAGCAATGTTTTGACTTTCCTAGAAAGCAATAATGAGAATATTTATTTTTGTGAATAAGTAATAAAAAATAAATAAAAAAGCACAACCTAGTAAAGCACAACCTAGAAAAGATGAGTAAGAGATGTTGTTGAAGATGATAAAAACTCAAGTTGGCATTTATAATTTTTTTGAGTAGAGATTATACAGGTAAACATTGACTAAAAACAGTTAATTTAGTAACTATTCAAAGTTACAACGGCACTGAAAAAAGTGCCTAATGAGTTTTTTACACTTACAACCATTGCAGCATCCCCATCATCATATGATCGAAATTCAGATTCTTGGCAATTGACTCATATTTATGACAGTTGTTATATCCAGGGGTCAGATGATCAGTTAACAATTGTTTCACTTAGGAATAGAAATTTTGGGTTTTATTGTAGTCATAAGTCGAGGACTACGACTATGTATGTATTTGGTAAGCCACCCAGAATATTTGCATTAAAAAAGGCAATCCCGTATCTAATACCATCCATAAACACCAGTAAGAATAAATACATTTTACCATTCTTTACTTGGGAATGAGGTACACTTCTAAGTCAGTCAGTAGAAAATTTATTTATTTAGTGCTGTAAATAAATTTTACAGTGTAGTGCTTTGGACCTGAGGACAAAATGTGCTTCTGAGTTAATGGGGAATCTGCATGTAGCACTGATGTGCAATTTTTTAAAATCAAATGAGTCTTATTCTAGACTTGCACAACTGCTGCTGCTACTGCTGTAAAAGGTTGCCACAAATTCCTGGAAAATGTTTTTCTTAGAGTTGCAGACTAGCATTATATGAGCACCTTTCTACCCTCTGAACCTCACTTCTGTCTGAATTTGAAAAAAATGGAGTGAACTATGAAATACGTTAGATCACTTGAGGCACAGAGATCAGGGCAACTGGAACAAAGCAGCAGCTGCAGCAGCAGCATTTGCATCTCCACTTAAGACAGCAAAAGATGACTGTTCAATCTATTATCATTAGCCCAAGCACTGAAATCTGAAACAATTGCATGTTAATGGATCACACAACACATGAGATAAAATAAACTGGTTAAGAAATTATTGGTTTAACACAAGACATAATTGCATTGTTTTAAATATGAAAATATATTCAAGCATCCAGCTTTCTGGTATCTAATACCAGCCATAAATTTGAGGATTTCCAATATTTCTGGCCTGGGTACTCTTGCAGTTTTGGCTCCAAATACTACTTACGTTTTTAGAAAGACTGGTTGGGAATAACACAAAACATGGAAAATTCAATGTATTTTTAAATTGATTACAGGTAGTCCTTGAGTTACAACCACAAATGAACCCAAAATTTCCATTGCTAAGCAAGAAGTTAAGTAGTTTGCTCCATTTTATGAAGTCATAAAGCAGGGCAAAACTTACTTAACAACTGTTTCACTTAACAATAGAAATGTTGGACTTAATTGTGGTCAAGGATTACCTATGTAATAAAATTCATGGAAATCCTAATTTTACTGCTAAGGGCTTTATATGAGATTTTAAGATTAATTGATCCTGCAAATTTAACAAAATTCAATTTAGCGAAGAATGAAATTTGTATTCTCCTAGAACACCACACATGCCCCACTAATTCTCTGTTAACACGATAGCGATGCAAAATGTTTCTTTTTCCTCTTTCAACAAACATTTAGAAAAAGTGTGATATTCTATTATATTTAAGAGCTTACAGAAGAATGGCTGAGATCAAAGTTACTAGATGAACATATTTTCACGTATTGTGACATTGTCATCTTCCACAATTGTTATTTAAATTTCTCTATCTAATTCACAATATTGAAATTTTCAGATACTCTCATTCAAAGGCTATCATTGCTAATCCTGCTTAACTTTTTCAAGATAGGTAAAGTTGATTAGATGCTGCCACTTGCTGTGCGTATTTTATTAGAGAAATTAAAAATAACTAAAAGAGATGGGAACCTGGAGAAATTCATTCATTCCTTCAATCCTGAAGAGGCTGAACTTATATGTGAAACTCGAAAAATTAGAATATCATGCAAAAGTTCATTTATTTCAGTAATGCAACTTAAAAGATGAAACTAATATATGAGATAGACTCATTACATGCAAAACAAGATAGTTCAAGCTGTGATTTGTCATAATTGAAATGACTATGGTTAAATTTGATTAATAAATAAATAGCTCAGAAAAACCCCAAATCCACAATCTCAAAATTAGAATATTAATCAATAAAACAAGGATTGTATGTAGAACAATATCAGACCTCTGAAAAGTATAAGCATGCATATATATTCAGTACTTCGTTTGGGCCCCTTTTGCAGCAATTACTGCCTCAGTGCGGCGTGACATGGAAGCTATCAGCCTGTGGCACTGCTGAGGTGTTATGGAAGACCAGGATGCTTCAATAGTGGCATTCAACTCTTCTGTATTGTTCGGTCTCATAACTCTCATCTTTCTCTTGGCAATGCTCCAAGGCAATGGCCTTTTCCTGACAATCCTTTCCAGGCTGCAGTCATCCCTGCTGCTTATGCACCTTTTTCTTCCACATTTTTCCCTTCCACAGAACTTTCTATTAATGTGCTTTGATACAGCACTTTGGGAAAATCCAACTTCTTTTGCAATTACCTTTTGAGGCTTTCCCTCCTTA
>JAEANM010007663.1:0-17572 GCA_017656035.1 Myanophis thanlyinensis | reverse complement strand
AGGGTGTTAAAACTTTCCAAACCAGGTCAAGCTAATTTTCATCATTAGAAACGGTTCTGTTTTTAAAATCATAAGGGAAAAGTTACAAATTGAATCTCTTTGCTTTTAGATCCTGTGTATTGTAAGTTCCCCAAAAAGGCCATCTTAACTTAACGGGCCATCTATCTGCATTCCGGGTCCCTATTCTAATTCAGCTACTCTCAGAAGAGCATTGTTAAAACCCATTCAAAAAAGGAGCCCATCACAACTAAAACAATTCCCATAAATTTCCTTGGGAGGGAAGGAGGGAGCGAAGGCTCAGGTTTGCCTCAAAGTGGCCTGGTCTGCTTGCTTGCAACTATAAGCTTAGAAGCAGCAGCGCAAAAAAAATAATTGAATAAATATAGGGAACAAACAAGAGGACCATGAAAAATTTAAACTGGTTTTCTAGGAAGGAATGCCTCTTCCCTTTCACCCATCCTGGTGACAACTTTGCAGCCTCTTATCCAGACAGCACAAAGAGAACACCCCCATGGACCCCAGTTCTTCTGACGCTAAAGCCTCTCCATTCTAAAGCCCAGCTTAAACCACAAACCTACACACACACACACAGAGAGAGAGAGAGAGAGAGAAACTCCCATTTGAATTCTCTCTTGTAAACATTTTGACACACATTTCACTTAAGGCAAGTCAACAAGTTAAAAACTCCCCAGAGCTGCCAAGAATAACTTTTTCCAGAAAAGGTCATTTGGTTATTTTCAAGATGGGTTTTAAAAACTTTGGAGGCTCCATGAGAACCTAACAATTCTGTCTCTTAACCTTTAGGGCAGGATTTTTTTAGGGCGAAGGAGAGGTTTGAGAATGTTTCCTCTTTGAAACATGGACCTGGCCTCTGGATGAAGGTTTTCTTTTCGATAACCCAATCTCAATCAAATCAAAGTAGAGTTGCGTTCTGACTCTACTTTGACGGTTCAAATCCAGTGGGAGAATAGCAGCCACGCAACTTTCCCAAGTTTACTCCCTCCTCCCAGCCTCTAATTTGCTCTGAACAAAGTCTAGAGCTGGAGTTTAAACCCGGATGAAAGAAACCAAATCAAAACATGAAACCGTTCCATCTGTGAATAGCTGGCAAAAGAAAAGTCCATTTGCTCTCCAACTTAAAAATTCTCTAAGCATGGCGGGAATGAAAAGAGGGGCTTGGAAGAAAGTGGTGGGGGGGAGGAGAAGAGATCCTCCTTCTTCTTCCTATTTTTATCCTTTATAAACCGTTCCTCCGTTTGAAGTACATCATAAACCTTTCTCTTTAAAAGTTTAAGGCGGACAAAGCCTGACCTTACATTATACCTTTGTGTTTAGAAACTTGGGAGCGCGAGAGAAATCAAGTTAAATCTTGATGTAGGCAAGGGCTGTTTAAAGAAAAACATCACATACCTCCACCAAATCACACATGGTTCATGAGCCGAACAAAAAAAAATGGTCTAGAGATGCTCAGAGCCAGCCTAGAGAGTCCTTTGAAGTTAGCAAAATATTTTCCGGGCAGGACATACTCATGAAAAGTGTGGGATAGGTCATTTGAACCACATTTTCTCTCAGATCACCTGTGGCCTGTCCATTGAGTAACTTCAACGTTATCCCCCTTCATCCTTAAAAGATGAAGATGAATTTAAAAGATGAAGATGAATTTAAAAGATGAGCCACCCCAAGCACAAGATTGAGTGTTCCACTTAGTCTGTGCAAAAAACCAGAAAATCATTCCAGACAATGAAAACCAGCTGATAAGTCATTCAGAATAAGAGCACCTTGAACATCACGCTAAACCAACATTGACAACAGGTTAATTAAGCCACAATGTGTTTTTTTTAATGCCTACAATCCTAGATGTCTTCTGAAGCTATTCTAACATCACGAAGAGTCTTGATTGCAACATCTACAGATAATTCCGGCTTTCTCAACCTTCTAACTCAAGAGATGCCAAAGTCAAGACAAATCAAATTTTCATTATCGGCTGCTTCTGATCTACCTAATCCTATATACGCTATGCCTGACAGGAGGTCACAAAATGTTTGTTTGTGCCTTTGGAGCTGTCGTAAGAACGGCTCCTGGATATTTGTCTGATTTCAAATCATGTCTTGGCTCTTGAGACAAGTTAGATGATATCCTGGCTTTTCTCCAAAGGCGACCGAGCTTTGGAAAACACCTCCTGAGATTTACACAAAATGACTTATCATTTGAGGAAGGGAGCTTGGCTACTCCCAGTGGGCTGCCTTTGGGTCACAGTCAGGCGCAAAACACCCACAATACATTGTGACGTTGGTATTCAACACCCAGAATTCCTGAGCCATAGTCAGTTTGGCATAACAGGGTTTTATTTGCCCACCCATGATTTAAAAGGTCTACGGAAGCCACCTAGAACATCTTCAGACTCTGGATTGTAAATGAAGACAATGTTAGAAGTCACAAGGTCTCTTCCTCCCTCCCAAATAAAACTCCACTGGTCCAGAGAGACCACCCAAAGAAGATGTCCATTGGTGCCCCCCAGAGATTGCACATCAGCCTATGAGAGAAGGTGGCCTGGCTCACACATCAAGAGCCATCATCAAGAGCAATGGTTAGGATGCAGTACTGCAGAGTTAACTCACTGCTCACTCCAGGACTTCTGTTCTGAGTGGGTCAAGATTGACTCAGCCTTCTGTCCTTCCCAGGTGGCAAAATGAGGACCCAGATTGTTGGGGGCAAGAGGCTGACTCTGTAAACCGCTTAGAGAAGGCTAGAAAGCACTGTGAAGTGATATATAAGTCTAAGGGCTATGGCTATTGCCCATCCATCCTTCTATGATGTGCAGTGATTAAAGTGCAGTATTGCAGGTTCACTCTGCCTACAGCCAGGAGTTCGATCCTAACCAGATCAAGGTTGACGCAGTCTTCCATCCTTCCAAGATGGACCTGAAGTGGACCCAAAATGAGGACCCAGATTGTTGGGGCCAATAGGCTGACTCTGTAAACTGCTTAGAGAGGGCTGTAAAAGCATTGTGAAACAGTATATAAGTCTAAGGGTTATTGCTATTGCCCATCCATCCACCCATCCATGATGCACAGTGATTAAAGTGTAGTATTGCAGGCTCACTCTGCCTACAGCCAAGAGTTATATCCTGACCAGCTCAAGGTTGACTCAGCCTTCCATCCTTCCCAGGTGGACCCAAAATGAGGAGCCAGATTGTTGTGGGGCAAGAGGCTGACTCTGTAAACTGCTTAGAGAGGGCTGTAAAAGCACCGTGAAGCGGTATATAAGTCTAAGCACCATTGCTATTGCTATTAAGCTGAACGTCTCTCTCAGATCCAATGAACGCTTTTTCCTAAACACATTTGTTAGGAGATTATTGGCATTAATAATTATCTTTTGTTAGAGGTGGGGGGGGCAGGCGTGGCCTTTAGAGTGCCACCCATTGTTTAGCGGGTCTCAGAAGACACTGAAGATTTATCATCGGCTGAGCAAAAGCTTCTCCGTGAACAGAATGCAAGAAGCATTTGCAAAGTTGATGGACCACCTGTCCATGTGAGACTCGGGCGTGACTTTTGGGGAAAGAGACTCCAAGCTTTCCCAATGTTCAAAGGATAAGCAGCAATATAAATCTGCTCAGGATCTGGCGCCCATCCCAGATTTCCCTCCCCCTCCCCACTCTCAGATTGCAGGGAGATGAAAGAGGGAAGGCCGTTTCCGAATTTGCCCTGCAATTTCTCAAAAAAGGTTTCTTTCCACCACAAAAAGAGGCTTGGGGTTTTGTTTTTGTTTTTTGTCCCCTGTGTGCCTCCTTCTTAACTCTGCTTGAGAATTTCTTTTGGGTTATCTCCTACTTTTTAAACCTCCTTTATTTTTAAACCTTTTAAAACTTCCATTATGGAAATGAACACACCCCCAAAAAATACCATCTTCGCCTAGACTCAGCCATATGCAAAGTCAAAAAGTGTGTCTGATGTGATGAGAAGTCCCAGGCGAATCTAAATTGCGGAGATGAAAACAAAACAGGCAAACAATCCCACAATTTAGTCCCATTCAGACTGTTTGCCCTGCAGCTTGAACTCCAAGGGAGGGAGGGAAACAACACAAAACTATCTAGCAAACAACAACAACAACAAATTAAAAAAAGAATAGTTTCTAAAGATCTTAAAAGTAGCCTTTGAAAAATAGCCTTGAATGTGTTTGTTTATACGAAATCAAGCTGAAACTTCTGCTAAGATACTCTGTACATTTAGCCTCAAAATACAAATAACATCTTTCAGAGCTCCAGGCTGAATCCACCTGCCTGGGACAAAAGAGGAGATCAAAGCCTAATCCAGACATAGTGAAGTCACACCGGATTAAGCAAAACTTAATCCGTCTGGGTTTACACTACGCTTTTCCTGAGAGCAAATCTCAAAACTAGCTAGGGATTCCTTTTACAGCAATTGTGGCTAAAGGGGGGACCCTGTAAAACATTTTGAAACAACACACACACACACCATTTAGAAAAAGTCTTCCTAGAAGCATTGCAAAAAATATACCCCAGACCATGATGGATTATGAATCAAATGCAGTATATAAACCCAGTTTAAAAAAAGGGTGGTAACCACTCGTTTACTGGCCGTTTGAAGTTACGACGACACCAGAAAGAAGTGACTTAGGACTGGTTTTCACACATACGACCATTACAGCTTCCCTGCGGTCACGTATCAAATTCAGCCACTGGGCAGCTGGGTTTGTATTTATGAGGGTCGTGGTGTCCCAGGTCAGGAGCCTTGGTGGCTCAGTGGTCAGAGTGCAGTACTGCAGGCTACTTCTACTGACTGTCGGCTGCCGGCAGTTCAAATCCCACCAGGCTCCAGATTGACTCAGCCTTCCATCCTTCCGAGGTGGGTAAAATGAGGACCCAGATTGTTGGGGGCAATAGGCTGATTCTGTAAACCACTTAGAGAGGGCTGTAAAAGCACTATAAAGCGGTATATAAATCTAAGTGCTGATAGGGATTGTATGAAAGTCACCCAGCTGGCTTTCATTCCTAAGAAGAGATTTGCCAGCCGATAGAAAGAAAGAAAGAAAGAAAGAAAGAAAATAAACCACCCAGACCCCCCCAAAAAAACACCCTCCCCCAAATCTTTTCTACCAGCCCTCTCCCCAACCCTGAACATCTGCAGTTTACTTTTCAGCCAGGTTTTGAAGCACCCTTGCAGGAAAGCTAAGCCGTGCCATTTCCAGAATTTCTATAAAGGCCGTGGGCTAGACTGGCAGGAGGTGGCCCCGGTGAATGCTCTGTTTTGTTTTAAAAGATCATCCCTGCATGGATGCTTCTCTCCGTCTGAAGCCAGCATCAGCCCTTACAAAGTTTCAAATACTCCAGCGGGGCCTCGGCTTCTCTCTTTTCCCCCTCTCCCCCCGCCCCATCCTCCCCTTCGTTCCAAGCCAAGTTCAAAGAAAGCCATAAAAAGTTATCCTAACATCTCTGGGAAGGCAAAGGAGGCAGGCTATAAAAACACCACCTATTTAAGCAAGCTCTGGGTTTTCTCTCTCTCCCTGCGGCGGCGGCGGCAAAATCTACACAAAGACAGCTTCCCACCCCCCCACCCACACCCGCCCGAATAAACTTGAGAGTAAATGCCCGCACAGCACTTCTCTCATCCTCTGGGTTGCTGAAGAAGCAAATTTCAGGATGAGGCTTTGTAAAGCCATCCAAGGTGCTTTCGCTCGCTCTCTCGAGCATCACATCACCGTCGGCCCTCTTGAAGAAAAAAAAAAAAGGAAAATCCCATTTTCGACAAGACACACTCCTTCAGGCACGAAGATTAGATTTTAAACATTAAAACGGAGGCCACGGATCTTTTTAAGGGATGGATGGACTCCTCAAGACAAAACGTTTGATTTCCAGAATCCCAGTTTTCTTCTTGGGCCAAAAGTTGGCACTTTTTTTTTTTTTTTTTTTTAAAGAGAGAGAGAGAGAAAGGAAGGTTGTTTTGATTTTGAAAGGGGAAAGTTATGGCCTTTGAGCTCAGTTGTTATGTCCAAGATCATTTTTTTTTTTAATGTTGGTTTTATTAGGGACATATTTTCCCCCTCCCTTTGGAGTGAATCTCTTAAATTGGAGAGGGAGTGTGAAAGAGATACTAAATGAGTCAGCACAGCTATATAAACCATGGTTTACTGATTATATTCATTCATTCAGAATAACCGAGTTGAAAGGGACCTTGGAGGTCTTCTAGTTCAACCCCCCTCTCAAGCAAGAGACCCTATACCCGTGATGGCGAATCTATGGCAAGTTGGGCATGAGGTCCATCCAGCCATCTCATTTTAGCTTTGGGTACACAAATGGACACAATATACAGATTTTTCTCTAATCCTTGTTTGTCCTGAGCTGATGGATGGAAACTAATCAGGGAGAGAACCAACTTAGAACTAAGCAGAAATTTCCTGACAGTTAGAATAATTAATCAGTGGAAGGACTTGCCTTCAGAAGGTGTGGGTGATCCATCACTGGAAGTTTTTAAGAAGAGATTGGACAGCTATTTGTCTGAAATGGTACAGCATCTCTTGCTTAGCAGGAGGTTGGACTAGAAGACTTCCAAGGTCCCTTTCATCTCTGTTATTCTACAATTCTGATTCTTCAATAGTTGGCCCTTGCCTATGTCTGTCTCTAATCATGTTTCTTTATACCCCAAACGCGCCTAAACTTAGCCAATCTTATCTGACCTGTATATAGGCTTGGAGCTGCTTAACGCCTGGATAGTAAACCATCAATAATATCAGAGTTAGAGGCCAATCAAGGAACTGAAATAACTTCCTAAATCATGTTTTTCAATCTGGTGACTTTAGGATGGGTGAACTTCAATTCCCAATTCTTCTGGCTGGGACATTCTGGGGAGTTGAAGGCTATTCATCTTGCAGTTGCCAATGTTGAGAAATGAGATTCTAAATTAAAGGAGTATTAACCTACTTCCACATACTTTCCAAGAAAGTTACATAAATGTGGCTGTGAAGTCACCAGGAACTCGGTCCAATTCAAAGGGAACATTCCCTTTATTTTGTGCCTTTCTGACTCAGCCAAAATCAATCTCAATTATTACTGTTTACAGTCCGTTCTCACAAGCATTTCATTCTCTTTTAAAGCAGAGAGTATAAACACCAGAGCCATTCTCGCAGGCTTGCCAAGATCCAAATTGTGCAAGCGGCCCCATCAGATATGAACAATCCAGCAAACACACCCAAATAAACACAGATCATCATCTCTTTCGTGGGCAATTCAGGTAATACCATCCCCACAATATGACTTCAAATACCAAAAATGGCAATTGAACAGTAAACTAATTTAAACCTTTAAAAAAAAAAACGCACAATCCACCGGCACATTGGTCTACTCCATCACACTTTCTCTATACCCATTTTTGAACCAATACGTATTCTCCGAAAAATATCTAGGACCAAAAATCTGCAGACAGTGAACGAGATCAGAACTTTCTTCCCAGGAAAGTAGTGAAGAACAGAATAAAATATATACAGTACATTCCTTGTGACACATTTAGGACACATCATTGAAGACATATTTCTCAACTAACTTTCAAACCAGGTAAAACAAGCTTGCTGAAAAGAATTATTCACCAACACAATCTGCAATGAAGATAACGCTCAACAAACATACCCCTTTCCCCAGTGGTGGGATTTAAATAATTTAACAACCGGTTCTCTGCCCTAATGACCAGCTGGGTAGGCGTGGCTGTGGGTCATGTGACTGGGTGGGTGTGGCCAACTCGATGTCATTCACATTGAGGGGCGCTTCCCCTCGCCTGGCCTCTCGTGACCATGGGGATGCTGCAATGGTCGTAAGTGTGAAAAATGGTCATGTCAGTTTTTTTCAGTGCCATTCCTAACTGCTTAGAAAGTTCATAAACGGTTCTTGCAAACCGGTACGAACCGGCTGAATACCACCACTGCCCTTCTCTTAGAAGAACTGGGTGCCATATTTTAGAACTGAAGACCAGTAGTATGAGAGTCACACGGTAATTTCGTATCAGATCATCAACTTTGAGAGCAAGAATTGAAATATCATGTTCAATATCTCTAAGCAAGATTGGAAAATTTGTTTTCTGAAACTCAATCCCTCTTGATAATATAGGTAGCCCTTGACTTGCAACTGAGTCAACCTTGGTTCTCCAGGAAGATGAGAAAAAACATTCACACTATTGTTAGTAAAACAAGACTTCAAAGCCCTAAAGGCACATTTTCCCCAGGTCAAGCACCAGAAAACGTGCCCCATCTGATTTTTGTTATGGAATACAGGTTTAATCTTAAAACTGTGCAGGGTTAAAATTCCAATTTTATATGGACTCCATTCTTGGATGATGGACCATAATCTGTACCTATAATTGCATAAATGTAATTCAAGGGTTCTCGTCTTCTTTTGGCCCATGAATGGCTTTCAATAGAGGCTGATCCAGAGTTAACACATAAGAGCGATTCAATATATTAGATCCTATTTGCTTTGGATTAAATACAGGTAGTCCTTGAATTTACACCAGTTCGTTTAAGTGACTGTTCAAAGTTACAACCGCACAGAAAAAGCAACTTATGGCCAATTTTCATAGTTACAACCTTTGCAGTATCCCAACGGTCAAAATTCAGATGCTTGGCAACTGGAATGTATTTATGACCGCTGCGAGTTACATGGTCCTCTTTTTGTGACCTTCTGACAAGCGAATTCAATGGGGAAGCCAGATTCACTGAGATACTAACTTATCAGCTGCAGTGATTCATTTGCTTAGCAGCTGAGGCAAGGAAAGTCATAAAAACCAGGGGGAAACACTCCCTTAAACAATTGTCTCACTTAACAACAGAAACACTGTGCTCGATTGCAGTCGCATGTTGAGGACTACCTCCAGTTAGCATCATTCCACAGCTGGGCATATTTAAGAACTTCTCCATCTGTCTCAACGAGAAACACAGAACCGGTAACAAACTTTGCAGAAGCTTAGAAGGCTGTCTTCAAGCATTTGGGGATATTTCTTTTAGATAATATATCATTTCTTCAAGACATGGCAAGTCCCTAATGTATCCACCACTTCAGTCAGAGATGACCACAATGCTTTTCCCGAGATTGCTGGAGTCATCCTGCTACACCACAGCGGCCTGGTTTCCCATCATGATGAAGGAAACCGTATTACAAAATCAAACGCATGGTTTATTCGCTCATCAGGGTTGCTCAGGGGAAATTCGAGATAGTGAATTAAATTATACATTCCCAACGTGGAATGTCTACTAATGTGAAGGCTGGGTTGGCTCAACAAGTTTAGCAAGTCGATAAAAGAACCTAACATCTCCATTAACACCATGTGAAGCTTGATTGGAATTAACCTTGGATAGATTGGGGTTTTGTTTTGTTCTATTTTTGTGTGTGTAAATGTCTATGGAGATTTGCAATCATCCAGGTCCTGGGGTTGTCCCAAAGGTGCTTTTTCAAAAGGCAACTGGATGGAGGTTTTTTCTCTCCTTGAAAATGTTTTGCTTCTCATCCAAGAAACTTCTTCAGTTCAGATCTGAAGTGGGCGGGGCTTCAGCAATATTCACTCCATAAGACACACAGACATTGTGCAAGCAAGCTGCATATTGCATGCCTGATGACATCAGCACCATATAAATGAGGCCATCTGCATAACTGGCCTCATTTGCATGATGACATCAGGAGGCATGGAATTTCACTACTCCCCACCCACCCTAAACAAGAGGTTCATGTGTGCATATGCTTGATTTAAATTTCAAAAGCCAGGGGAATCTCTTATGCAGGGCCACACGGGTATGTCCTCAGTGTTAGTACCTAGGAGCTGTCTCCAGATGACCAGAAAACTTGGTGAAACATGGTTTCCAGCTGCAAATAATATCAGCTTTTTTAAAAAAATAAAAACCAGACCTAAGGCCAGAAACTTTAAGGGACATCTCTAAAGCTGCTTTAAAACTCCCAGTTTGTCATATATGCACACATTTTGAGTGGGGTGGGGAATAAAGCCCTCCAGGGACAAGACCAAATTATAAGCCTTCAATTATCAGGACACAAAACATTTTCACTACACCAAAAGCCACCAGACTTTCTTAAAGCAAAGCGCGAAAAGGCTGTCCTCCACCCCCCCTTTACAACAAGGATGGGAAACATTCAGGCCCCTCCAGATGTGTATGAACTTCAATTCCCAACAGTCCCAGGCAACCGTCTATCAAACAGGATGACAGGGACTCTAGTTTGGCAACATCTGGATGGCAACCGCTTTCCCCATCTTGACATAAGAGTCCAAGGGTGCCTCCAAATTAAAAACAACATTTAAAAAAAAACTTTCCCTCTAAGTCTTTTGGAAGCCGGAGACAAGCCAACTAAAATTCCAAATGTCCAGGAAAACACATTTGATTTTTTTTTTTTTTTGCAAATGGGGAGAGAGATTCAACAAAAAAAAAAATACCACCAGCCTGATCACGGGGGTCGTAGTTTCACTGCACCTTTGGGCATATTTACTCACAAAGTAGTCCAGCTGCAAAGCACTTTGCAAAACTTCTAGTAGGATCAAAGCAAGGAGCTTCACTTATTACAAGCCTAACAGCATTTTTGGCAACTGTTGTGTTAACAGTTCTACCCCAGCCTTCTCCAACATGATATCCCTCTGTTGTGTAGGATTAAGCTCTCTCATCATCAGCCAGCATGAATCTGGAAATGATGGGAACTGTATCCAACATTCAACCAGTCCTGAATTCACAACAGTTCATTTAGTGACCAAAGTTATGACACTGAAAAGACTTATGACCATTTTCCGCACTTACGACCACTGTAGCATCTCCTTAAGTCATGTGATCAACATTCAGACGCCTGGCAACAGATTCACATTTATGACGGTCGCAGTGCAGTCCTGGAGACATATGCGATTCCCCCTTTTGCGTCCTTCTGACCAGCAAAGTCCAGGGGGAAGCCAGATTCGCTTAACAACCATGTGACTAACTTAACAACCGCAAGGGTTCGCTTAAACCATCGTGGCAAGAAAAGTCCTAAAATGAGGCAAAACTCAACTTAAACGCCCGTCTCACTCAGCAACAGGGTTCAGTTGCAGTCGTAAGTGGAGGATGATCTGTATTTGTGAACGAGAGGACAGAATCCCAAAAGGTAAAAAGGCTCCTAGGAAAGAAAAGGTACCTCCAACGGGGGAGGGGCTGCATTCACAAGCCACATTCAGTTCAGCATTGTGGGTTCAACCCCTGGCTGCCCTTTTGTTCATGGGAACTCAGCCTTCAACGTGGTTTAACAAAAGCCAACCTGGTTTCAATTGCACTGCACGCCAAGGCAAGGAAGCCAATCCAGAATAAGCAGATCCATGAGGGACTCAGCGGCAACATCTGGAAGTTCAGAGGAGACATCTTCTTCTCTTTCCACCCCTCCCCCTTTGCAGGGGCCCACCAAGAAGTCCAGGCCAAAGAAGAAAAAAACGGAACTGGCCACCTCCAAACACCCTCGGAGGCTTCCAGAGCCTTTCAAGCAGCCAAACCACAAGGGAGGGACCGAAAGAGGCATCCTCCACCAAGCCACAACAGGGGAAAAAGCAACCTTCTACCTCCCATCTCCTGGACTGGGGGGACCCTTACTCTCTGGGAGTAGAGGAGCCAAATTCAAAAGGGCATCCTTAGTTTAGGCAAACCTTGGGTTGGGAACTTTAATAAGAAGCAGCAGCAGCAGAGCCCCAGTCTAGGATGATGGGAGAGATAGTTCCCATCATGGGAGGGTACCAGAGTAAGGGAAAGGCCCAAAAAAAAATCACTGGAGGAAGCTGAGGGTACAAACAGGGTGGGCGCCAGTTAAGATGTAACTCCCACTCCCAGGAAGCCCAGCAAAAGCAATGCGGATTCCGGAGTCCCACCCACCCAATTCACGAGCCCACATTCAGAAAGAGCCCCACAGGGCAATAAAGTACCTGGGCCCAAATCCCCCAGGTGTCCTGACTCCCCCCCCCCCCGAAAAGAAGGGGTGGAGAGAGAGAAAAGCGCCCTCTTCTTTTCTCCCCTTTAAAGAGAGATTCCCCGGACGAGCCATTGGCAAGAGGGCACCCGCGAACGCTAAAAGGCGAAGGGGTTCTTTACCGTGGCCGAAGAAAGCGGGGCGGAGGGGAGAGAGGAAGGCAAGAAGACTCACCCTGGGGCCGGAGCACTTGCGGTGGGGACAGCCCTGCGGGATTCCCAAGCAGCCGTCGCCGTCACCCCCGGAGCCTTTGGGGTTCACCGGCCATTCCTCCAGCCCTTTCCGCGCCAGCGAGGCGTTGACGGCGAAGCTATCACCTGGAGGAGCAGAGCAAAAGAAAAAAACCCGGGGAGTAGTGGGCGGGGGAGCCCCCCTTCCTCTTAACCTCTCCCCCCCCAAGGTGTACCTCCACCCCCTCCTTCCACCGGGGGTGGGGGGAACCGGGCAGCCTTGCCCGAAACCGGCCACCCACTCAGGAAAGCGGCGCGCAAACTTTTCCTCTTCCTCCCCCCAGCAGCCGCTACAGTTGGGGAAGGTCCAAAACCGAAGAGACCCCCCCCCTCCGCTCCCCTCCCCGTCCCAGCCCGCCCCTCTTATTACCTTCGGGGTTCTCTCGAGGTTTGCAAGCAGCAGCTAGCGGAGCGGAGGATCCGGTGGGGCAAATGCAGAAGAGAGAGAGAAAGGATGAAAAGGAGAAAGGGAATAAAAGATGGTTAGGATCCCAATCATGGCTTAGCTTCTTCCAGAGCTCCCCGCCCCATATCTCCTCCGGCGCCCCTCAAAACCGGCCGTGGGACCCCCCCCCCCTCGCTTCTCTCCCCTCCCCCCAACCCACCCCTGCCCTCTTTCCCCGCCGCCAACTTTGCAACTCACCGTGCTTGGAGTGAAGTTTCCCCATCGCTCTGCCCGGCTCTGCTGCGCCCGCGATGGCATTGGAGAGCCTTACGGCCGGCGCTGGGGAAGACGGGGGTGGGGAGAGGGGGGGGGTCCCGCCTTCTCGTTCCCTCCGCCCCGGCGATTTGGGGAAAGAACGGGGAGGGAGGGAAAGGTCCCCCTCCTTTCTAAGTCAAAACGGGGGGGGGGGGAGCTGGCTCCGAGTCCCGGTTGCAGCCGGAGGCTCTTTGGTAGTGGCGTCGGCGGCAGCTCTTTTTCCTCGCCTAGTTTATTCCTTTTTTTTTTTTTCAGCAATCCACACGTGCTTCCTTCCTCGCTCTGCGGGGCTTACTCGCGAGAAGGGGGCCAGAAGGCGAAGGGGCTGGGGAAGAGGCGAGCGGCGGCCGCTTCTTCCATCCAGCGGCGGAGGGAGAGGCACCGGAGATCGGAGCGCTCGGGCGGCGGCGGAGGCAGCAGCTGCGCGTCTCTTTCTCTTTCTTTCTCTCTCTCTCTCTCTTCTTTCTATTCCTCTCTCCTTCTCTCTCCTGCTATTCGTCTCTCTCTCTTCTTTCCCTCCCTCTCTCTGTCTCTCTCCTGCCACTGGAGTCTCTCTTCTTTCTTTCCCTCTGTCCCTCTCTCTCTCCCCGCCTCTCTCTCCTGCTGTCTCTCGCTCGCTCACTCGCTCCACGAGTCTCTTCTTTCTATTCCTCTCTCCTGCTACTCGGATCTCTCTTTTCTTTCTTTCCCTCTCCTCTCTCTCCCTCTTTCTCTCCTGCTACTCGAGTCTCTCTGTCTCTTGTCTCTCTCTCTCTCCGTTCCGTCCCCCCCGTCTTCTTTTTCCCCTTTCCCAAAGACAGAGGCGGTTACGAAAGACTTTCCTGCACCCACCAGGGGCCGTGATTGACACCTCATGGAGATTAGACCACTTGCAGGCAACCTCTGGATGCCGATTGGAGGCGGGCGGCACATGAAAGGGCTCTTTTGGAGTCTCCAAAAGAAAAAAGAAAAAAAGCAGCCACCCAGCCCTCCCGAAATAAAAGGAGCGGCGGCGGCGGCTTTGAGGTATTTCATTTCCAGCCAGGCGCAGGCAGCAGAACCCAGAGCCACGGAGAGAGGAGGGGAAGGCGGGAGGGGAAAAGGCAGGCGGGGAAAGGAGGCAGGCAGGCAGGCGCCCCAGCTCGCCTGAGCCGGAGACGGCGGCACTTCCACTCCTCCTTTTCGTCTTCTTCTCCCCCTCTGCAAGTGGGGATCGGGCAGGGCGCACCCCGGTTGCTCTTTGGCCCGGTGGGCTGGCTTGGAAACTCGCTCTCCCCCCCCACCTCCTCTCCCACGCGCGCCTGCAAGGGCTGAGCCCCGACTTGCGCGTGGCCGTGGGAATGCATCTTCTTTGCTTCTTCGCTCCCTTTGCGCTTTCTGCTCGCTTCCCTGGCAGACTTTAACAGGTTTAAATAGGGTCTGCTCCTATTTTCCACACAACCCTGTGAGGTGGGTTGGGCTGAGAGAGAGAGAGAGAGAGACTGGCTCAAAGTCTCTCAATTGGCTTTCAAGCCTAAGGCAGGACTTGAACTCATGGCAAGTTCATAAGTTCTTACCAAGAGCCCTTCCGTTTGAATTCCTCTTCCGTTGGTCTGACAGGTTGCTCCAGATTGCTTAGATTAGAAAGCTTTTGTCACAGGAGCACAAATATACAGATTTACACAAATCTCCGGGCAACGCAGGCTCCAGTGGAATGACCTAGTTATAATTGTATCCATCCTTTGTCGTAGTTTTGGATCTGCTCTTTTGTACAAATGGAGTACAAACAACCGAGCGGAGTTGAAATATAATTGTGCCTCCAAAAAGGCATACCGTAATTCCTTGCTAAGGAGGTATATGTGCCTTCCTGCGAGGCCACAGTGTGGTTTGTAGAGTGTTGTGTGCGACTCTATTGTGCTTTGGGGAAAAAAATCAAAGACTGTGATTGATTGTGTAGCTTTCTCCAGTTTCAGCATCCTCTAGGCAGGCAGCACTTCCAAAGTCAGAAAACTGGCCCTATATCCAGAGAGCACTCTTGGCTGGCTGAATGTATTCCGTCAATCCTGAGAATCGTGGTTTATTCCATAAATAGGGTTGGGCAGCTTACCTGAATCCAACCTGGTTTAGTTCATCTCTGAATCTCTGTGCGCACGTAACACTTTCGTTGCACCTTAAAGAATGATCAATTTTATATTCATGTTAGTCTTCCGTCGACAGAGTGCCAGTTTGGTCTGGTGGATAAAGGCACCAGGCTAGAAACCAGGAGACTGTGAGTTCAAGTCTTGCCTTAAGCATGAAAACCAGTTGGGTGGCTTTGGACCAATCACTAGGAGATTGTGAATTCTAGTCCCACTTTAGGCATGAAAGCTAGCTGGATGACTCTGGACCAGTCACTAGGAGACTCTGAATTCTAGTCCCACCTTAGTCATGAAATCTGGCTAGGTGACTCCGGACCAACCACTAGGAGATTATGAATTCTAGTCCTGCTTTAGGCATGAAAGCCACTGGCTGACTTTGAGCCAGTTACCAGGAGATTGTGAGTTCTAGTCATACTTTAGACATAAAAGGCTGATTTTGGGTCAGTGTCAGCCCACAACACCCACAATATGGTGACAAGCCAATTGGTCAATTCTTATCATGACCAATGTACCAATGTTTGATTGACAACACCCCCCCCCCCCAAAAAAAAAATCAGACCCTTCACTTTCTGGGAAACATTAGGAAGAAAAAATAATAATTTCCATTGATCACGATGGGGATATAATCCATTGAGGTTTGTTGGTAACCAACTTTATTAGTTTTTACAGTGGCACAAAATTCTAATCCCCTCCCAAAAAACCCTCAATTAACATAGGTGCCTTTTTCTGGAACTAGTGAGTGTGTGTGCAAGCTGCAGATTTCTTAAGAGATAAACCTAAACCAAAATACAAGTAATTCAGACACAAACATGCAAGGGTGTGTGTAAATATATAGCACGCTCTCTTTCATCATCACAGTAGCTTAAAAGAGCGATGCGTAAAAATAACCTGAGTTTAACCTGAGCACAAACTGGCAATTTTGGCTCAAACCGAGCAGGAGCTAAATACTCTCTCTGTCAACATATATTGAATAAATGCACAGTAGCCCTATGCAAGAACGTATCTGGGGAGGAGAAGCTAGGGCCTGCCAAAACCTATCAGAAGAAACACAGTTCCCCCTCCTGTCACAGAAATTAGGTCTTAGATCATCTTTTAACCTCAAAGCAGATGGACACAAACCCCTGAGCTATCCTTTCAAATGCTGTCCTTTCAACCAGTGGCTGCGTTTACATGCCGTGCCAACTGAGATTTACTGAATGAATCCAGTTGCCTCGGTCCTTGCAACTTGTACAAAGCAGTTTACTAATGTCAGCCTATTGCCCCCAACAAATCTGGATCCTCGTTTTAACGACCTCAGAAGAATGGAAGGCTGAGTCAACCTTCAGCCGGTGAGAATCGAACTGCTTACAGTCCTCAGAATTAGGCTGCAGTACTGCATTCTAACCACTGTGCCACCGGAGCTAACTAAGGCGAGACTAGAACTCACCGTATAGTGGGTTTCTAGCCCAGTGCCTTCGGAGAGGGTCTCTTTAAAGGGAAATTACTATGCAATGTTTTAAATTTAGTATCTACCAAGCTTCCCATCTTCCATGAATGGACAAAGGCAGGTTCAGGCTGCATGTGCCAATTTTCCAGCGCTGTGTAAATTTGAGATGTTTTGAGATTGGGAACACCCCTGGAGCCAGCAGCGAAATCATGACATCATCGGCAATCAAGTGCTCCCATTTTTAAGAGCCTCTTGCAGCCTGCCAAGCCAAGATACACAACAACAGAGTTTGCTTTCCACCACAAGAAATCCTTGCAATTCTCTCCTGGATGCCTGGGACTTTTGGCCTCCTGTCAATCTTCCTCCCTTCCTTTTCCTTCCCAGTGAACAAAAGCTAGATGTCTTGTCTCTGGGGTTTTGGGGAAGGGAGCAGCAAAGGAAATATTTGAAATGGGGGGGAGGGGCGACTGAAAACCTGCAGAGGTTGAGGAACTACAATTCTCAAAACCCCTAGTCAAAAGAAGTGGTGCTGGAGGATGCTGGGATCGTTCAAAACAGGTTATAGGTTAACCATTGCTGGAGCAGAATGGAGCAGCGTTTCCCATGCTGACTGGGGAATTCTGGGAGTTGAAGTTCACACATTTTCATGTTAAGTTTGAGTGTAGAACTAGTGCAGAACAAGTCTCACAATCGCTTATGCGGGAATTTCCAATCTTGGCAATTTTACAACTTGGCTGGCTGAGGAATTTTGGAAGTTGAAGTTCTCACAAGTCGTAAAGAGGCCACGATTGATTGGAGACCTCCTGCCTTATGGTTCTTGAGTCTTCTTTCCTCTTATTATGGAAGAGATTTAAAAAAAAAAGTGTAGGGAAAAATCTGATGACCACAGGATCATCAGAATTTAAAAACCTACTCGCCCACATATATAACTGAAGAAGCTTCTTGGATGAGAAGCGAAACATCTTCAAGGAGAAACCAAGGAAGTCCAGTTGCCTTTGGAAAAAGCAAATTTTCAATTTCAATTTTCAAATTTATTGGTCACATACATAGTCATACAAGGTACGATATGCTTATGCAACCGCAGGTAAGTTAAGGTAGGAAGGGAGGGTGGGGGTTAGAAAAATAGTTAAGGGTAGTTGGGAA